>JARFXV010001819.1:0-142426 GCA_031761425.1 Cosmopolites sordidus
GTGCCGCCTGGTGGACGGCCGCATGCCCCCTTCGGAAACCGAGCTGCTCGTCCGGTAGTATGTTCTTGTCGGCAAGAACGCCGTTGAGAGCGTGTAAAATCGCTCTCTCGACGATCTTACCGAGTGCGCTAAGCAAGCTAATGGGTCTATAGCTACTTGGCTCTTTTGGGCTTTTTCCTTTTTTCAGGATTACTATGATTTGGGCATGTTTCCATCTAGATGGAAAGTGCAGGAGTCTGAAAGTAGCGTTGACAATATTTGCCAACTGGGCTATTTGCTTGTTGGGTAGCCGTTTCAGCTGCATCGGAGAAATGCGGTCGCGACCAGGAACTTTTCTAGATTTCAGACCTCGGATAATATTGTGTATTATCTTCGGCGAGACTATTTGGCTGATCAGGTAGCCAGGATTTGGAGTTCCTTGGTAAGATAAAATTTCTTGCCTGAACTGTTCAACTTTAGTCCTCTTTTCGGCTGAGGGCTGAAGAGAGGTCATCTGCTTTTGGTAGGTGACGGCAAAGAGCTCCGCCTTCTCCGCCCCCGTGACGGCGTGAGTATCACCCGTCCTCAGGGGGGGGAACCGGCGCTCTCGCCTTTCCCATCAAGTGATTGGCCGTTTTCCAAATCGATCGATCGGCCCTGTCGATTGACGCTAGATAATCGTCCCATCTGTTGGTCCTGAACTCTCTGAGAGCCTGTAAAGACTCCCTTTTGGCTTCGTTTGCACGTCGCCCGAGCTCAGGATCGCCAGTCAGTCGATAGCGTCTGTATAGTCTGTTTTTCAGACGGATCTTCTCTTTCACCTCTGACGGAATGTCTAGAGTGGTCCGAGAAGGGTCCGTCTTGAAGGTAGTCGCCACTTTCGTGGCTTCTATTATATCATCGGTTAGTTTGTCGACCGCATCCTCTAGCTGCTGAACGCTATCAATGCGCGGGTTGGGCCCGCTGTTTTGCAAATGCTCTTGAAATTTGCTCCAGCTGATGTTAGATACCTTTCGCGGTGGGAAGGTGTCCACCTTGGTACCTATGGTTAGGATGACTGGGTAATGATCCGACGTAAGCTCGTGGACCACCTGGACAGTGCAGTGATTAGTTAGATCTCTCAGGATGAAGAAATCTAAGAAGCTGCCGTGACGGGATGGTTCGTCCGGGTCAAGCAGGTTCAGCCCGTATCTATCCGCCATAGATAACAGGTCAGCACCCCTCTTGTCTGTCCATCTCGAACCCCACATTTGATTATGCGCGTTATAGTCCCCTCCAATGATGACTGGAGTGTTGTTAGTCAGGAACCTGCTCACTTCACCTGAATCGAAGTAGTTGCAGGGTCTCTGGTACCATGAAGATAGGTTAACGGGACTACCTTCTAGAGCCGCTTGCACCGACATCACCTCTGAGGAAGTAAGGCCCGTCGGAGGCAAAAGGTTGTGTCTGATTCCTCTCTTGACGAGAATCATCAGGCCACCCATCGCCCCGCCGAGACGATCCTCCCTGTAACAGCAAAAGTTCCTCACGCTGAACCGTTGGCTCGGCTTGAGGAAAGTTTCCTGAATCAGGGCCACGTCGATGCCGTGATCTTCTAGAAACGCCAATAATTCCAACTTTTTCCCGTTCAGGGAGTTGGAATTCCAGGTGACAACGCGCAATGAATCTTTATTATTCATTGGCGGTTTGGTACATGGCTAGGGCTGCGTTCAGTTGCTGCTGTACCATGGCAGCCATCTGAAGCATCATGTTCTCCATCATTGCGTAGAAGTCCGGCAACTGGATTTTTGGAAGAGTGGCCTGTGTCGGGGCGACCGTCGCCTCGACCTGGGTTTTTCTGTTGGTTTGAGTCCCCCAGACGAATGTAGGGGGTGGAATCTTCGGCGGAGTTTTGACTGGGGCGGTTTCCTGTGCTTTCTTGCCCTCCAACCTGTTCGGGGGTTTCCTGGGGCAAGTTTTCGCGTTTGCTGGGTGAGGACCACCGCAGTTAACGCATTTAGCCGGAATGTTCCTCGGCTTTTTGCAATCTTTTGAGGCGTGATTCATCGAACACCTCATACATTTTGGTGGGGCGTGGCACTTCTTGGCCGTGTGCCCATAGACCTGGCAGTTGAAGCACTGCGAGGTCTCACCGTTGGATCGTACATTCTCCACTTTGATTTTCTGATGCACCAGAAACTTTACGTTATATATCCCCTTTTGTGACTTGGGGAGGATGACGTATACCATTGCTAGTGGTCCCTTCTTATTCCTCCATCTCTGGACTTTGGATGGGGTGAACCCTAGCTCGACGAGCTCTTCTCTAACCTCGTCCTCCGTGACCGTTTCCACGATGTTGCGGAGCAGGACATGAAGCTGCTTTTCATCTCTAGTGCAGAACGTGTGATAGGGAATTTTTTCCCCATCCAAGAGCGCCGTCAGTTTCCTGTAATCGGTTGACGTTCTAGGCTGAATCTTGACCCCTTCTGGGCGATTCAGCGCCTTGTCAGTGCCGATTTTCTCTTTTAGTATGAAGGTCATCACCTTCATGTACTGCGCTTTGCTGCGTAGTATCACCGGCGGGACTTTTTCGGTCTTCGCTACCGGTATTTTCTTTGCGGTGGCCTCTCTGGCCACCGGAGTTGGTGTTGCGCTGGGGCCCGCCTCTCCGACGGGTCTTTTCTTCGGTGCCTGTTCTGGCTGCCTCTCTTCCTCAGAGGACGGCCTATTCCGCTTAGTACAGCGCCTTTTCCTACCGGTGCTGACCTCAAAATCGGAGTCTGTAGAGTCTCCGCCGATGGAGACAACTTCACCTTCACTTTCTTCCTGTTCCATTCTGGATATCACTGGAATTTTAGTCGTCGGTTTGAAGCCTTTTGGCGATTTCAATGGAGGGAAATCGGCATCGCTCAATTTCCCATCGCCAATGATTATTTTCTTTTCATCCTGCTGTTTGGTGCAGGCCGTCTCTTTTTCTTCTTTAGGCGCCAGCCCGTTGGTGCGGCCAGTCTCCTTTTTTAAAATTTTTGCCGACCCCTTGGTGCTGGCGGTCTCTTTTCGGGGTGAATTTTCCGTCCCGTTGGTGCGGGCGGTCTCTGTCCTTTCCAGATTATTGATTTTCGCATTTAGCGAAGCCACCTGGTCCTTTAATTGCTTTATGAGCTCCTTTAGCTCGAATATCGTCTCATTTAATCCGTGGTTATCCCTACGGGCCTGAACTAACTCAGCCTGAAGGGCTGTGATGACGTCATCGGGCCCGTTGGACGGGCCCGGTAACACGAATGCCATTTATGCCAAACAATAGTCACAATAAAATATAAAAAGCAATGTAAATAGACAAAAGCAGCGCATAAGGCGCTGTATTGAAGATTTAAATGCCTTAAGATATTATTTATACTTGTTTTATGCCCAAAGACTATCCTATCACTTACCGGCCAGGATCGTCGAGGAAAACCTGTCGAAAATATATCCAACACTCTCCACTTCACTCGTATCGCACTGAAGCGATATATCACGCACTAAAAACTTTGGAAAATAGATCGTTTCTAAAGAAACAACCTAATTCCGGAAAATTCTTTGTTAGATGCCACGTGTAGCTGCACTTGGATAGTATCAGAACACATTAGCCAATGGGAGCGCAGAAAATACGTCCTCACTGTGTGAACATCATCCATATAAACGAAGCAGAATTTGTAGATGTATTCTCTTAATATTTCGTCCATCATTCGTTGAAACGTGACAGGGGCGTTTTTGAGGGCGAATGGCATTCTGAGGTACTCAAAATGACCATTATTTACAGTAAATGCCGTTTTTTCAATGGATTCTGGGCTCATTTCAATCTGGTGGAAACCTTGAGCTAAATCAAGAGTGGTGAAATATGTGCATTTTCCCTGATTATCGAGAATGTCGTCTATGTGTGGGAGTGGCCATTTCTCTTCAACTGTCACATCGTTAAGTTGGCGCTAATCGATCACTAGTCTAAACTTCTTTTTACCAGAAGCATCTGCCTTTTTTGGAACGATCCATATTGCGGCGGAATAAGGTGATATCGAAGGTCGAATTATTTTATTGTCTAATAGTTACTGAATTTGAGCTTGTATTTCCTGATTCATGGAAGGTGGATGTCTATAAGATTTTACATAGACAGGACGATCATTTGTTGTACGGATAACGTGTTTCGTCTGGCTGGTAAAAGAGAGATCGCATCCATCGTGACACATAATATCTTTGAAATCGTGAAGAAGAGGTATGATTTTTGATTTCTCTACGGGTGTTAAGTGATCTAACCTTAGTTGTTTTGTCGGGTCGAATTTTTGTCTGTTATATTCGCGAGGAGGGTCTATTAAATCGAATTGATCTTGAGGAATAACTTTTAGTCTTTGAAGAAAATTAATACTAACTTCAGGAGTAGGATTCGGAATTTTACAATATCCATTCTTTACATTGATTAAACTATCAGGTATAATATGATATCCAATTGTAAGAGAAGGTAAGATAGCAACGCCGTTTTCGTGATTTACCGGAATAACGAGATAATTGTTATGAAAATTGTGGATTGGTCGAACTAAAGGTTTGTTATAAGCGAGAGAAAATGGAATTTTTATATTTTGAAGTGTTAGAATTTTCTTTTCGTAGTCTATTAGTGCGTGTAAGTTTCTCAGATCCTTTGTTCCTATCAGTGCATCGAAATCGTTATGCCAATTTAACACTCTCATTCTAATATCGTAATTAAGTCCCAATTCTTTTAGTAAAGGTATTATTAAATTTCTATCTTCTTTATATCTAGTTTTACAAGCTGTAACTTTAAAGGGTTCGAAAAAGAGGTTTTCTGGAAATAAATTAGCTATTTTCGGTGTTATTATGGAATCAGTAGCACCGGAATCTATAAGGGCAGATATTTGCATTTGGGGAAGATAGAAATATGGTAATTCGATCCTTTGGGCTAGTTTGTTTAGGTTGATGGCAGATAAGGGCCTATCTTGTGAAAATTTTCAGATATATTATCTGGATTATCTTCAGCGTTTCGTTCTCCAGTAGGGGATGGTTGACATAATTCGGTGTGAGACATTTCTTGTTGTTGGAAATTATATTGTGAATAGTCATATCCTTGAGGGGGTTCAGAAGGTTCCTCTATGAAATATTCTTCGTTATAAGTTTCAGTATACGTCTCCACATTTGTTAGTTCCTGAGAGACAACTTTTCTTGGACCTTTTGGTTGAAAAGCGTTGGGATACCTATGAGGTGGTCGATTCTGGAATATTCTCGAAGGACCTCCAGTGGAAATGGACATAGGTGTAGGGACATCTAGTTTAATGGGTTTATTATTTTGTGGTGCAAAACTATTCTTGGGTTTGCCAAACACTTGAGCGTTTGTCGGATAATGCCTCTGAACTGGTCGAGGTTGAATGTGAATTGGTTGGCTAGGAAATCTCGATTGTTGCGTTTGCGGAAAATTAATTGAATGTTGAAAGGAGTTGAATGGTTTTTGAGATGGTGTTTTCATATCTTGGTGGAATATACTTGAATTATTTGCAAAGTTGACTTGCGATTCTATCATATTAAAGTTTACAACGTGCGTATAAGCGTTATCAAGTGTATCAAGATTTTGTATCATAAGCATTGTTTTCAAGGTGGCGAATTTGCAGTTAAAATTAAAACGGCAGTTTTCTGTATTTGACTAAATAAAATGAATTTTGAATTTTGATCTTGAACTTCGCACTGTATTTTTGAAAATATTCTTTGAACAAATGCTTTAAGTCGATCTACGAAGTTAAGGATGTTTTCATTCTTATTTATTTTGATGTATTGCAATTGTTGCATTAAAATTTGGTAAGTAGTTGGATCACCAAATTTTTCTCTTAAAGCTGTTTTTATTTCGAGCCAATTATGCAGATCTGGTCTTGAGAGAAGAAATTCTCTAGCATTATCTACTAATTTTGATTTTATCGCGGCCAAAATTACTTTATTTAGATATTCATTATCGTTGCTAGAATAAAGATAATGAAATTCGTCTATAGAAATTAAGAAACTCTCCAAATGACTTTGAGCACCGGAAAAAGTTGGCAAGAGTGACGTGTGGTATCTGATATTTTCCATGTTTGGTTGACTAGTATAAATAATATTAGAATCTAAACTTAAATTACTTAAAAGGTTTAATAAATCTTCTTGATGTGTCGAGTTTGAACTTGTTTCTGTATTTACTTGACTTTCACTTAATCCTAATTTTGTCCTATTATTCAATAAAATCTTGGTTAAACGCTTAGAAGTTTCAGACATTCACATATAAATATGGAAAATGGCAATTCAGTTTTAACTTACAATATAATCAAGGATGGATCCATAAAACTAATACTGTTTAGTTGGACAACCAAAGGGTTCCCTATAAAGGCGTGGCTGTATAGCGGTCAGAATTGTTGGTCTTCTGAGGTAGGCAGGAACTGGACCACAGCTTCTCTGACAACACGGTAGACGATAGCTTGATCTCGAATTCTCACCTTTCTTCGATAGTGCCTTAAAACTTGAAAATCACTTCTGCACAACGGTAAACCGATAAAGGGCAGAATGACACTATCCTGATCGCAGCGCCAGTTAAATGTGAAGACCGACAACTTTGTTTTTAAAAAACTTTATTTTACAATAAGGGCACTTAACTAATGAAGCAATATTATGAACAGCAATACAGCTTTGACACTATAATATTGAGTAACATTAACATTAAACTGGGGGGAACCAACATCAAAATTGATTGTGTGGCGTTTGCTGATGATCTAGCAATTTTGGCTCAAGATGTATTAACAGCACAGAAACAGATTGAAATCCTAAAAGAGACAGCAGAAAAGGGAGGACTCCAAATTTCCTTGAAAAGACACAATACATGACCTGCAACAAACTAAGAACACCATTTCTGAAAACAAAATATAGTAACATCAGACGAGTTTCTCAATTCAAATATTTGGGTGAAATAATCATGGAAAATGGGTTGGAAAAAGCGGCCAATAAGGGTAGATGTCAAAAAATCGAAATGGCATTGAGACTTACACAAAATATTTACAACAAAAAATGCATATCTAAAAACACAAAACTGAGACATTACAACACAGTTATTAAGCCATTTTGAATAGAAAAAGAGACATCGAGGACATTGAAAAGAAGGAAAGAAAAATCCTACGCTCCAAATAAATAAATAGCACAACATACCGACTTCGAGAAAACCAAGAAATCAAACAATACACAGATATATATAGCGATATGATAAAAAGAACACTTAAGTTTTACGGGCACATAAAACGAATGAATCCGAGTAGGCTAACTAGACAAATAGTCGAATTTTATGAAAATAGGAGTAGAGCTAAAGTAGAAATAATTAAATGGATTGCTGCAATTAAAGAGGACTTAAGATCAAATATTACACAAAGTGAAATTCAGGATAGAGGCTGTTTCAGACACAAGGTTAACATTTGGAAGGTTGACCAGAGAGAAAAATGTAGGAACAGCTGGACTGGAACAGCTTGGTCTGACGAAAAGAAAAAAAGCTCATAGCCAAATAATGAAATCAGTATAGGCGCAAAGGAAGGCTAACAACAACAAACGCCTCTAATTGTACTTCGCGTAGTCCACCAGGGCCCATACGTGAATAATAATAATAAAGAAATCAATAGTGCCATCAAAAAATAACAACACAATGTGGGAAGAAATGAATTTGCCCAGTATTATAACTGTTAATACAGCTACGGATCGAGATTTTGTTATCGTGAACCGAAATACCAAAAGTGTGGGAAAAATAATGGCAAAAAAAATCGCCCTAGAAAATGATAACCATTTATCCCAATATTACAAATTAGAACACAACAGATCAATAAAATCATTACGACCTGCAAATATACGCGCGTCGACCTCCTACGTACAGGTAGACAGACCCGAGCATGTAAAAGAAAGACGGCAAAACAAACCGATCTAAGAGACGAAACAAACAAGTTCTTCGTCGGTAAATAGCAAGCAGACAAAGAGAACGTTTGGATCATTACAAAAAACAGGATAAACAGGGTTATAATAAGCACGATCCCGCCACTGGTCGACAGAGATAACTACAGAACAAGCAACGCAGGCAAAGTTAATTACATCGCCGTCACACTGACAAACGTTAACACGATGATAAGGGATATGTCAGGCGATGCAACGAAAAATGTATACAGAGGACGATGCCGACGACCAAATAAACGAGACGACAATACCGGTAGGATAAACCCCGATATCACCGCAAAAAAATCAGAAAAACCATCGGCAAGACGGGGTGATTTCAAATGTATTAAAAAACCTAAATCGCAAAGCAATTACATAGATTTATTATATAGGTATGATCCTTCCTTTTAACCTAGAAGGACGTAATGGTGATTCTCATTTTAAAGAAAAATAAAGACCCACGGAAGTCAGAGAGGTATAGACCAATCTCATAGGTAAGTAATATAGGAAAAATACTTGAGAATATTATTACAGGAGTCGTAAAACACATCGAAATTAATAATAAGATCAAATAGGATTTCAACAATTTCATTAAGTCCAAGGAGTTGTATTGTTAGATATCCAACAGGTTTATGACACCACCTGGTGAAAAGCAATTATATACAAATTAAAAAATACAGGGGTAAATCAAAAAGAATGAGATTGCTACCTGAAAAACAGAACATTTCAGGTCAAAATTGAAAATGAGTGTTGACAGGGTTGTAAGAGCTTTTGTAAATTTTACCAACGATTATTTTGCATTATTGATTTCTTAAGGTAATATTTGAAAATACAATGGAATATTTGTTTAGCAATGTATTCCATACGTTTCGGCATAAATAAAACGTGTCCCATCAAAGCAACATGAATTAAAAGAGGGAAATAGCTCACAAAAATATAACAAAATAATAGGCAAATGATACAAAAGATTTAAAAATATTTAAATATACGGGGTGTAAGAGAAACAATGTTCGTAAATTTAACCTACGATTATTTACATTATTTTAAGCAAAACGTTTTCCTAAAACTTAAAACAAAATGTAACGGTTTTGGCGGAAGACACTATTTTATTTTCCTTATATTTGGCAACATTACAAATTGTTAGGAAAATTCAGTTATTGTTCCATTATTATCTTAAGATATTATTTAAAAATAATGCTTATATAGCCATTTATTCCATACGATTCGGCCGAAATTTGGTTTGGTTTGTTTTTTATAAAAAAAAGGAAAATTTACACATTAATGTCATTTAACCCTTAAGTATCATGGCGGGGTCAAATTTGACCCCATACATATTCAATGATAGATTTCGCTAGTGAAACATAGGGGTCTTATCTTCGGGCGGTCAATGATCTATCGATCCACGAAAATGTCATTAGTTTAATTTGAATTGCCGTAGAGTTAGGTGTGTGTAGGGTCAAATTTAACCCGTTCATATTATAAGTGTGATAAAATTTTATTTGGATGACTAATGGAAAATGGCTGGTAGAAAATAGAAATAGTAACATATTGACATAAATGAACGTGAAAAAGAAGTACAAAATATTATGGTTTATGGATTGGATAGTAACAGTGAGTTTTCAGATCAAGATAGTAGATATATCAGCCATAAAACAGAATTTAGAGCAAGAAGAAGACGAAGAAAGCGAAAGAGGCTTGGATAATATATCTGAAGATAAAGTAAGTAGCAGCGATACTTCTGATGATGAAGAAAATTCTACAGGTTATTTCTACGACAAAAATTCAATTCAAATGGGTAAAAATCGCATCTGCTACTGCCAGGACTAGAAAGCATAATATAATAAGGTACGGACTATTATGTCGGAAAACCGGGGGGGGGGGGGGATATTTGGGCTAGGGAATGTCTTATAATTGACGATATATTACAAGAAATGCTCGTCCCACCAAATCCCTCTCCACCAACAGTTCCTACACAGGGAAAAGACCGAACGAGGTAATATACATATATATATATATATATATATATATATATATATATATATATATATATATATATATATATATATATATATATATATATATATATATATATACGTTATTTATTAAAATCACAAAAGCACACCGAGATACTATGTCTACTTATATGGAAATAACCTCTCACATTAATATGCACAACTCTACTGTGAAGCGGTGAGAGGTGGGTCCCGCTAAATTCGGACCAAGGTCCAGGAGGTACCTATAACCCGCCTACCTTTGCTTAATGACTACTTTCTTACAGAATAACTTGCTCCCAATTTGAGCTCTGTGATAAGTCATAGCCCATTTTTGCAATTGATCGAGCCGCCAACGCCATAAACATGAGCGACCCGACTCAGCTTATTTAACTACAATTTATTCCTAAATTTTAAGATACAAATACTGATTGACTTAAACTAGAGACTTGAACAAAAGAGTTTATTCGGAAAAAGAAACTATAAACCCACTCTCATAACAGCTAGGTCTCCAGCCCATCCAGCATAAAATCCCCCTACAGATTGAGCTTATCGCCGCTCGATAGATTCAGCAGCAACGATTTTGGGTCCATAGGCCAATCCGGGCCAGCGTTTCTTACTACGTTTTGTCTTCAAATCTCCCGCAGTTATAAATTCGATGTAGTGGTTCGTGAATTTCACCAACACAGCATGGGCATCCTGGATCTTCTTTCTTCCCAATCCTGACGTAGTAAATGCCAAATTGACCATGTCCCGTTAATACCTGAGTCACCTTCCTGTCAAAAACAGGGCGGAGCTCCTGCATGACCGACATGCTTTCTGCCATCTGAGTAACGTTCTCTTCCTTAATGTGTCCTTGATGATCTTCTTTGATACCTTAGAATCTACTGGAATGTTCTGCCAATATATTTTTACCACTATTCCTCCTCGGTGAGCCTTCGTATCCAGGTACCTCGTAGATCAAGTCTTCAATTGGTGGAATATTGGCAAGCACCGAAGCCGCCGCCGTGGAAGTTGTCGTATATGCCCCTATAATCGTGCGAGAAACAGCGCCCCTTAGAGATTCCAACCTCCTTATGTTCCTAATCTGAGCGAGCCTACCCGAAAAGATCTCCGACCCATAGGTCAGAAGCGGAACAACTGTGCCGAAAAATATAGTTTTCAAAGATTCGGCCGGAAGAGCATAAACTCTTCCAAGAACTCGGTTCAATGTCTGAAATAACGCCTTACTCTTATCACACCCAGATACTTCGTTTGCTTTGATCTTCTGATGATGTTCCTCCCTAGCTTAATTGTGGGATTCCTCGTCAGCTTTCTGCCAAAGACCAGCTACGTGGATTTGTCAGCCGCGATCTCCATCTTGTTGTTAGTAGCCCAATTATTTACTAGTTCCAGAGCCTGATTCATTTTAATCTCCAGTGCTGGTCTGCTGTTTCCACCAACTACGATGGCCGAGTCGTCCGCATATGCGATAATCTCAAAGTATTCATGAGCATCTAACTTGGTTAATAAAATATCGACGACCAGGTTCCACACAGCTGGACGCAGCTTGAAGCCCTGAGGGCATCCTATTTGAAGAATTCGACTAACCGCATCAGGACCTACATCCAGTTTTACTGTTCTGCTGTTGAAGTATGAAATAACTAGCTTAAATAAGTTATTCGGGGGATTTTTGGTTTTCAATGCATGTAACACAGCTGGACACCAGGCGTTGTTAAACGCCCCCTGTATATCCAGGAAAATTTCCGCCGTGTAGCGATATGTGCTCTCTTTTACCAGATCAACCAACTTGACAAGCGCCTGGTTCGTACCTTTATCCCTGACAAAACCGTACTGATTAGAATGATGAAATACCTGGTCATCTGTGTGTTCAAGGAACTGTTTCCTAATGTAATGTTCTAATATCTTGCCCATAATGGGCAGCAGAGTAATAAGTCTTATTGTTTTCAGATATTTAGTGCTATGACCCTGTTTGGAAATTATAACTAACAGCCCGCCTTCCACCTTCTGGGGAGTATAAAAGAAGGAAACAGTCACTATATATTCTGCACAGCAGGTCTGCAGTAGCAACCGCCAACGTTTTTAAAACACTGCAACCAGGCGCCTTCCTTATGTTTATATTGGATAGAACATTCTCAACTTCTTCTCGACTGATGTGAGATATCTCACTATCTGGCGTATCATAAACCTCCGCGGTCATGCTCCTGAGTATATTACATTATCTTCGAGTACAAACTCATTAATGATTATTTCAGCGGTTTCTCCAAAATCACTCCTTTCACCCTGTTGGTTTGCATTTGTTCTTAACGATTCGATGACTCTTCTAGTACACTTCATCCGACCAGAAGCCTACTTGTACGGAATACTCCACGGATCTTTATTTAGTTGATTATATACAAAGACATTCCACGAGTCTTGTTTGGCCTTCTTAATCATTTTTCTTAGTCTGTCTTTTACGTTCAGGTATTGCCTCTTTTTTCTTTCGCGTTTTTCGGCTTGACATTCATTCTAATATGCCCTTCTTCGTCTTTAACAGTCGTTTTTAATTATTTCAATGTTATTGTTCCACTATACAGGCTTAGAGGAGAATATCATCTTTTTGGGAACGGTTCCTTCAATAATCGTTCTTAACAGCTCTTCCAACTCATGAATTCTTCTGTCGATGCATGTCTTTGTTGGTTCCCATACTATCTTCTCGATCTTTGCGAGACCAGTAATGGGCATATCAAAAGCTTTCTCAGAATTAATAGGAGATGTGCTCGATTTTTAAATTATCGTGTCTATTTCATGAGTTAATTTCCAGTTATAGATGATTAATCTGTGATCGCTTAGTGTTCCAATATGGTCCATTCCTCCAGCCTATCTATGGTTTTCCGGTTCCCCAGTGTCACGTCAATGTTGTTTGTTACCAGCGAACTACAATAAGTTGTTATCGATTTTCAGACATTATGGACATGCAAACCTTCGGTGGTCAGAAATTCTGTGAATATCTCTCGTCGATCATTCGAATCCGATGAATGGCACATGCGGTGATGAGCACTGGAATCAATTCCCTATATGATTAGGCTCTTTTTACATTGGTTAGAAATGGCTCTGATCTTAGTTAATTGTAGTTGCACCTCGAATTCACTCGATGAAGGCCAGTAAGACCTGCAGACCACGATTTTACTTCCTCTTAGAGAGACATTAGCTGTAGCGATATGCTCATTGACAAGTTGGGATATTTTAAGGCCATGAAATAAGGTATTGACAATTATAATGTACGCTTTGACCGAGTCCGAGTCCGCCCAGACCAGGAACCGTGCGAACGCCGTCTCTCGCCCAAGTATAGAGTTCTTGAAGAAGAATCACGTCGATGTCTTTATCTGACGCGTTGGTTAAGGAGTCCAAAATAGCTGAATAATTATGATGAAGGTTCTGTTGCCCTATTTTAACATAGTTCTTCTTACCCATCGTTACTGCCGAAATCTATGTTCGCTACGGACGATTCCATCCTTCTCTTGTATATTGAACACTGCGCGTCCCTCGGTCGATGTTTAGTGTCGGTCATCTTGGCTTGAGTACACAGGATGCATTTATGTTCTTCAACCTTATTCTTATTCGGGCAACTCCTCGTATCGTGCCTTTGAGCACAATACCTGCACGCCTTCTCAGCATTACATCTTATAGCAAGTGGTTATATGCACTCTGTCCTCGACACGACATAAGTGCCATTCTAGATCCAAGGTCTCCTTGTTCAGAAGCTTCCTTCTTGTGGCGGCATCGACCTGAACGACCCAGTGTAGCTGTAGCTCCTTTCTTCTCCTATCCAGTTCGTGGTAAAATTTTGCCCAATAATGTTTTCTCTCAGCATTTCTTTATCAATATTAAACGGTACGTTAAATATGGTGAGCCTCGGTTTGAACTTGCCCACAGGAGTCACATTAATCTCTAGTTGTTTCATAATTGCTGCGATAGCAGTTTTGTTGCAATCATCTGTGGAAGTTTCGACTATGACTTTGTTGTGCCTAGTCGCGTATATTTTGTTCGGCCTCAGTCCGATTATGCTGGGATTGACTTTTTGTAGAATAACCTTCTTGAAATCTTCTCCAGAGACCTCTCTGCCGTTCACGATCTTAGTCAGCTGGATCTTCGAGGTTGATGACACATCGGCTTTTTAATGCCCGTTAACTTGACAGCATTGTTTGCAGTCATACTCTCATATGATATCGGCTTCTCTGCTCTAGCGGAACTGATCATATTTTGATCATATTTTTAATCTCAGTAAGGTCAATCTGCTTATCGTTGTGCCTCGCCCTCAGCACATCATCCACCTGCAACCTGATCTCTTCGATCTTGTTTTTAATCGTCTTTGAATGCAGCTTCATCTTCTTTCTTTTATTTTTGCCTTCAACTTGTTCAAAACAAGCATCCAACTTTTGTATGTATTCCATCAAGTTGTCCCATTTGCAGTTGAGATCGTTCATTTCGCTTTTCTTCTGTGTCGTCGCCTTGCTTCTCTTCTCAGGCACCTTAACAAGCTCTTCATCCGCTGAATCCTGACTGGATCTGTACTATTACTACTGCTGTCCTGATTGGGCAGTTGACCCTGAGACCCTTACTTTTGTTCTCTTGTTAACCGATCGCGTCTGTTTCGCGCCAGTCGCAATCGCTGGATTTTTAGTTGCCGTCCTTTGGGCATGGTTAACCGTGCCATTCACGGTGTTAGGTCGAGATTAATCGAGCTTGATGGAAAAATGGGATAATGCTCCGAATTTGCCCCGCGATTGACAAATTCGGTGGAAGTTTATTCTTGATTTAATGTTCTTGGCTGGCGTGTGTGATCCGTTGATTTGATGTTGAATGAGTGATGTTTTCTCTGTTCTTATTACGTGGTTGATGTTCTGACGTACTCTCTTTGTTTTTGATGTTATTCCTGTCTTTGATTGATGTTGTAGTACACTGTTGATGTTGATATACAGTTGTTTTATCGCTCGGGATGGATGGATTTGGTGATGTTGCCAATCCTAGTGCGTCGATACTTTTCTAGTTTTGGAGCTAAGGCTAATTCTCTTGGTTAGGTTTACAATCACAATTAAATAAAATCAAATCCATTTCAAACCAATGCAAAAATAGCCCTATCATTTGGGGAATTGACTCCAATGCACATCACCCAATGTAGCATTCGTCGGACACGAATGACCGACGAAGGAGAGATGTTGGCAGAATTTTTGACGACAGAAGGGTTACGTGTCCATAATATCTGGAAATCGATAACGACCTTTTGCAGTTTCTTGGAGACCAGCAACATTGATGTAACCCTGGGGAACCAGAAAACCATAGACAGGCTGGAGGAATGGACCATATTGGAAGATTCATTAAGCGATCATAGATTAATTACTTATAATTAGAAACTGTATCATGATATAGATACGATAATCTATAAATCAAGCATGTCTCGTATTAATTCTGAGAAAGCTTTTGATATGGTCATTAATGGTCTCGCCAAGATCGAGAGAATAGCGTGGGAACCAACGAGGACATGCATAGACAGACACATACATCAGTTGGAAGAACTGCTAAGATCTATTACCGTTCTCAAAAAGAAGATATTCTCCTCTAAGCCTGTGTTGTGGAATAGTAACATCGAAAGAATTAAAAGCAACTGTTATAGACGAAGAAGACCATATCAGAATGAACGTGAAGCCGAAGAACGGGAAAGGAAAAAAAGGCAATACCTGGATGTAGCAGACCAACTGAGAAAAATTATTAAAAAGGCTAAACAAAACTCATGGAATGGCTTTGTAAACAACCAACTGAAGGAAGACCCGTGGAGTATTCCGTACAAGTTGGCTTTCAATCGGATGAAGGGTACTGGTAAAATCATTGAATCACTAAGAAATAGCGCAAATGATCATGGTGAAACAAGTGACCTTAGAGAAACCGCTGAAGTAATTATCAACGAATTTATACTTGGAGATAATGTGATGGAGGATTTTGCCGAACATGTGCTCAGGAGGATGACTGCAGAGAATTGTGATACGCCAGATAGTGAGATTTCTTACATAAGTCGAGAAGAGGTTAAAGAGGTTTTATCTTACATAAATATAAGAAAGGCGCCTGGTCCGGACGGAATCCCTGGCATCGTGTAAAATACGTTGGCGGCTGCTATTGCAGATCTGCTTTGTAGGATATATAGCGATTGTCTACTTCCTTTATACTTCCCCAGAAGATGGAAGGAGGGACTGTTGGTATTGATTCCCAAATAGGGTCATAACCCTGAATTTTTGAAGACAATAAAACCCATAACCCTGCTACCCATCATGGGTAAGATATTTGAACAACTTTTAGAAAACAACTTTTTGAGCACACGGATGAGCAGGTGTTTTACTATCACAATCAATATGAATTTGTCAGAGGTAAAAGCACGAGTCAGGAACTTCTCAAGTTGATTGAGTTAATTAAAGGCAGCGCATATAGCTACACTGTGGGAATTTTCCTAGATATAAAGGGGGCGTTTAATAGGAATGTAAGGATATTGGAGTCTCTAAGGGGTGCTGTCTCTCGCACGATTATTGGGATATAAACCACAACTTCCACGGCAGCGGCCTCGGAGCTGGCCAATATTCCACCGATTGAAGATTTGATATACGAGCACCTGGATGCGAAGGCCCACTGAAGAGGAACAGCTATTGACAGATATGGACAGAACATTCCAGCAGATCCCAAGCTCTCAAGAAAGGTCATGCTTAAGAAAAGAACAACACTTAGATGGCAGGAAGCATGGAGGACAGGATTGATCGGAAGGATTACTCCGTCCTGTGAGCTCCGTTCCTGTCTTCGATAAGAGGGTAACTCAGGCATTGATAGAACCTGGTCATTTCGGCATACACTATGTGAGGATTGGGAAAAGAGACGACCTAGGATATACATATTGCATCGGGATACATCAGATTGATGAACCTCTTCACAGAATTTATGACTGCTTGAGATTTTATGATTAGAGGCAAAACATAGTAAGATACGTTGGCCCAGATTGGCCCAAAATCGTTGCTCTTGAGTCTATCGAGCGGCAATAGGCTCGATCTGCTGGAGGATTTCATACTGGATGGGCTGGAGACCTAGCCGTTAACAGAGTGAGTTTTGAGTTTCATTTTTCGAATTAATTTTTTTCTGTTCAAGTCTCTAGTTAAGATAATTTTGTACTCTAATTTAAGGATCAATATGATAGTCAAATAAGCTGGGTCGGGCCGCTCATGTCTATGGCATTGATGGCTCAACCAATTGCAGAAATTAGCTATGGCATTGCGCGAAGCTCAAATTAGGAGCAAATTAATTCCGGAAGAACGTAATCACTAAGCAAAAACTGGAAGGTCATAGGCACCTCCTGGACCTTGGTCCGAACTTAGAGGGACCAACCTCGCACCGCGTCAGAGTAGAGTTGGCATATTGTATGCGAGAGGTTATTTCCGCATAAGTTGATAGTATTGTATGCTTTGTAATATTTAAATAAAGAATAAGCATAATTTAGCAGTGGAATAAGAAACAGGGATTACCTCGTTCAAGATGTTCATTCAATTAAGATAAAAGTGCATCAGTTTTAATTAAGAATAATTAATTAAGAATATATATATATATATACGAGGGTTGATCCAAAAGTAAGTTTCCCAAAGAGCTGCAGCAGCGTTGGAAGCTGCTAGGCGAAATTCGACAACACCGCTGTGCACGGCAGATCCCCCACTCCCTTTTCCGCCCGCGAGCGCTGCGCTACGCCGCTCAGTCTTGGCTCAGCAGCCGTTCGCGATGGAGCCTCTTATTGTTGATCCCGCCAGGTGCGAAATTCGATCGGTTATTCGGTTTTTGCATGCGACAGGAATTCCACCTGTGGAAATTCATCGAAAGTTGACACAAGTTTACGGCGACAAGTGTATGTCCGTTCAAATGGTCCGACATTGGTGCAGGGAATTTAGTGACGGACGGAAGGAGGTTCACGACGAAGAGCGGAGTGGAAGACCTGCAGTTTCGGAGTCGATTGTCGAGAAGATCGAACGCGAAATGCTTCAAAACCGGAGAATCACCATCCGTGAACTCGTTGATAGGATTCCTGGGAGTTCTTACGGTACAGTGGAAAGAATTTTGACTGAAAAGTTGGGGTATCACAAGTGTTGCGCTCGATGGGTACCGCGCATGCTGACAGCAGAACACAAGGAGAAACGCCTCGATTGTGCTCGACAGTTTCTTCAAAAGTGTCAAGACGATAAGGAAGAATTTTTGGACTCCATCGTGACCGGTGACGAAACGTGGGTTTTTCATTTCACCCCCGAAACCAAAGAAAAGTCTAAACAGTGGCGTCACTCAGGGTCACCAGTCACAAAGAAGTTCAAGCAAACTCCTTCTGCTGGCAAAATCATGGCCACTGTCTTTTGGGATCGCAAGGGGATACTGCTGATCGAGTTCCTGACACCCGGGACAACAATAAACTCGGACAGGTATTGTGAGACACTCACTAAACTCAGGCGTGCTATCCAGAACCGCAGGAGAGGACGCCTGACAACAGGTGTAACGCTGCTTCACGATAACGCCCGACCTCACACTTCCCGCAAAACCCAGGAACTTTTGGAGCAGTTTGGATGGACTGTCATGCCCCACCTACCTTACAGTCCGGACCTCGCGCCCAGCGACTATCACTTGTTCCCCAAGTTAAAAGAACACCTGAGTGGCAAACGCTTCCGGAACGACGAGGAAGTGAAACAAGAGGTGCAGCGCTTTCTTAAGGGTTTGGCGGCGGAGGTGTACGACATGGGCATACAAAAGTTGGAGCACCGTCTACAAAAATGTGTTGATCGAAATGGCGATTATGTCGAAAAATAGAGGAAAGTTTCATCTTTCCGACGATGTAAATTTTAATGAAAATAAACATAGTTGTCTATTTGAAAAAATGAAGGGAAACTTACTTTTGGATCGACCCTCGTATATATATATATATATATATATATATATATATATATATATATATATATATATATATATATATATATATGCTCTCTAAAGCTCTGGAGGGATTAGGAAATGCCGAAAGGTCTTAATCCCGATGAAAGAAAAATCCGAACCTACACCTCCGTGCGGTGGAGAGCGGGAAACACCTTAGGGTGGCAAACGTAGGTAGGGGCCGAGTAACTGTCGGTATAAACAGTTCACTCTTGCTAAGAGAGGAAGAGCTAGCAAGAGCTGGGGCACCCACTTGCCCCCAGGGCGAGAAATCGTCCTTAAAGGCGGAGGAACCAGAAATTGGTCAACGGCAGGAGGCTGGAGTGGCAACGGGAAACCGCTACAGTAAAGATCTATGGATATCCTTAGTAAATCTACCATGGAATGGCTAATCTCAAGATGAAATGTTCCGGAGTAAGAAGTCCCCCGATCGGATCTCCGGGGAGGACGGTTTTGAGAGTTACCAATAAAGACATAAACAGGGAAACAACTAACTTATTCAGAACACAACTTAGAATAGGAACCTGGAATGTGCAAAGTATGTATCAAGCAGGAAAAACTCACAATAGCATACAGGAAATGGAAAGGCTACATATAGACATTCTGACATGCACTGAGGCAAGATGGCCAGGAACAGGGCAATGTCAAGGGGGAAACTATAATATATATTAAGCGGGCGAAGATGGTACACACCATCGAAACGGTACAGCGATAATATCGCATAACCGAATAGCAAACACACTGCTAGGATATTTACCCATCTCAGACAGAGTGGCAATAATGAAGATCAGAGCCGTACCATACAATCTGAACATAATAGCCGCATACGCACCAACAACTCAAAGTACAGAGGAAGAAAATGAGCTTTTCTATGAACACCTCAAGAAGGCACTCCAGAATACAAAAAAAAAAGAAGTCACCATTGTAATGGGTGACTTCAACGCAAAAATAGGACAAGGAGCGGACGGCGATGTGATTGGTAAATTTGGTCTGGGTCACCGAAATGAAAGAGGAGAAAGACTGGCTCAGTTCTATAAAGAAAATAGATTGTCGGTCATGAACACATACTTCCAACTACCCTCCCGAAGGCTGTATACATGGCAAGCTCCAGGTGAAAGGAATATTAGAAACCAAATTGACTTCATAATGGTCAACAAAAGATTCCAAAACTCGATAACATCCGCAAAAACGTATCCAGGAGCTGACATCGCCTCGGATCATAATCTACTACTAGCAAGGGTCAAACTGAGACTCAAGAGAGCGACCAATCAACCACAGAGACCTAGGCGCCCAGACATAAATCTATTAAAGGATACAACAATTATCGAAAAGGTGAAACAAGAAATAAACAACAACTTAGCTACACTTCAAGTATGTCCAGCCGAAACAATAAACAACAAATGGGAAAACATAAAAAGTATAATAACAACAACAATAAACAACAATTTAAAGTCTCAGAACAACAGAACAAAGAACAAAAAATGGATGAATAGCGAAATCTTAGAGCTAATGGCAGAGAGACGGAAACTAAAAAACAGAAATGAACTGGAATACAAAAAACTGAATAAAACGATCAAAGAAAGAATAAAAGAAGCAAAGTCAGAGTACCTGCATGAACAATGCACCGAGATAGAAAACTTAGGCGCAAAGCATGATACACTGAACATGCACAAGAAAATCAAAGAAGCAGCTGGCGTATTCAAAAGTAATGGGAGAACGCTACTTGCAGACAAGCAAGGCAACATGGTCTGGGATCCCACAACTCGTTTAAAAACATGGGAAACCTATATAGAAACACTTTTTGAGGACACAAGTAGAGGGGATATAGCAACGAACAACGACATAACTGGGCCTTATATCACTCGAGAAGAAGTGATCACAGCCATAAAGCGACTAAAGAATGGAAAGTCCCCTGGTCCGGATAACACCTATATAGAAGTTATAAAACTTATAGACGAAGAACATCTAGACACAATAATACAATTGTTTAACCAAATATATGATTCTGGATCAATCCCCGAGGAATGGTTAACCTCGACGTTTATACCTATTCCTAAGAGTACACGGGCAAAAAAATGTGACGAACATCGCTTAATCAGTATAATGAGCCATTTCCTAAAGATCTTTCTGAAAATAATACATGAAAGGGTATATAGGAAAATTGAGGAACACATAGGAAACACTCAATTCGGCTTCAGAAGCGGTTTTGGTACAAGAGAAGCCTTGTTCAGTATACAGGTACTCATACAAAGAGCAAGAGATGTGAACACGGACGTATACGCATGTTTTATTGACTTTTCGAAAGCATTCGATAAGGTCAAACACGATAAACTGTTAAGTATCCTAGAAAGAATCGGAATAGATGGACCTGAAAGGCGTATAATAGCCAACTTGTACTGGCGCCAAAATGCAACGATGAGAACAGAAAACCTAATTTCGTCTCAAATAAACATCCAAAAAGGAGTTAGACAGGGGTGCATTCTGTCACCCATGCTGTTTAACATATATTCAGAGGAACTGTTCAAGGAAGCACTCGAGGGAACAGACGAAGGACTAATTGTTAACGGAGTAAACATCAATAACATCCGCTACGCCGATGATTCTACACTACTAGCAAAGACTGCAGAAGAACTGCAAATACTAATCAATAGAATAACAGAAAAGAGCAAAGAATACGGTCTAAGTCTCAATATAGAGAAAACAAAAGTTATGATTATCAGCAAACAGAACATAATCGCTGATTTCTACTTGCATAACAAGAAACTGGAGCAGGTACAAAACATTACATATCTGGGATGCAACCTGAACGCAGATTGGGACCACGCTAGAGAAATAAAAATCAGAATTGAAAAAGCACGAAATGTATTTAACAGAATGAGAGGTGTATTATGCAATCTAAAACTAAACATCAGACTACGAATTAGGACTCTCCGATGCTATGTTTTCTCAATACTATACTATGGGGTGGAGGCATGGACCTTGACAGAGAACACTGTAAAACGACTTGAAGCATTTGAATTCTGGTGCTACCGCCGTATACTTCGAATCTCCTGGACACACCACGTTACCAATGAAAAGGTTCTGGAGCGGCTGAACAAAAGAAGAGAAGTCATTGTCACCGTAAAAAAACGAAAAACATCTTATTTTGGCCATGTCATGAGAGGAGGAAAATACTCTTTACTACAAGTTATACTACAAGGAAAAGTAGAGGGAATGAGAGGACCTGGTCGAAGAAGGATATCATGGCTGAAGAACTTAAGGCAATGGACAGGAATGACATCAACCGAACTATTTAGATCAGCGGCCAACAGGATTAGATGGGCCATGGTAATTGCCAACGTCCAATGAGGATATGGTACCCCCAAGAAGAAGATATATATATATATATATATATATATATATATATATATATATATATATATATATATATATATATATATATATATATATATATATATATATATATATATTAAAAAAATAAAGGGTTAAATTTGACACTGACATGATATGAACGTTACAATTCGTAGCCATGGTAATTAAGGGTTAATGTCAAATATGAACCTACTACTAATTATTAATTATTGATTTATTTGTCCGTGACTTGGTGAGAGTTAATTTTTTAAATCGAATAAAACAATTTCATACTTTGTTATATATCACTTTTATTGCATTAAAAGTTATAGATAACAAAGTATAAAATTGTTTATTTCGATTTAATTATTAATTTAAAAAAAAATACAGCAATTTGAGGATGTCCTCCAAGAAAAACCATACATCTTTTGAGGTTGTCCAGTAATCAAACCATTTTCGAGATTGTTTCATGGACAGTACGTGAGACATTAATGAAAACAAGTGGTAGTCGGTAGGGGTCAGGTCTGGTGATTACAGTGGATGGGACAGAAATGGTATTTCTGACCGCTTTCGCTGTGTTTAATGGGGCGTTGTCGTGCTATAAAACCACTATTCCGTATTTTGTAGACTATTCTGATCGTTTTTCGATCAATACATGGTTCAAATTGATTATTTGTTGACGGTCGCGAACGGTATTAAGTGTTTCACCTGGTTTCAGAAAATAATATAATTATAATGTTATTTAAGATAGTGATTATCTTTTTTAAAACTTAAGTTTTTAACGTATGTTCTAAAATGTTTGGTTTTTTGAGATACTGGGTCTTAAAAATTCAGATTATTTTTTAGTTTTCGTTTGATACATATAAAACACGTTACTTTACTCATATAAAGAACGTATAAAATATAACTAATAATATAGATTGTTTACTTTTTTTACAATCATATTTTTTTCAGAAATTATTGTACTAATAAATGTAAATGTTACTCCCATTTTGATTTTGATTTCATGTTATTAAACTGTTTTTTTTTTCAAAAAGCCAGACTTTATTCCAAACCGCAGTAGGTTTTTATGTTCCCATCATTTTGCTGAGGATTGTTTTGATCGATCTAAGGTAAAAGTGAGACTCCTACCAAATGCTGTTTCAACAATTGAAGTGGACCGTTTAAAATATGTATTTTTTTATTTTATCATTTTGATAAAACATCTTTCATAACATTTACTCTTGAAAGTTAGCTTTTTTTGGTTGTGAAAGATGAGTTTATACTCGAGTTTATATCTCCAACTTTAGTTTAATTATTTACTATTTACACTACAAAAATTAATTATATTTGTAAAAATGCTGTAGTAGATGAAGCAATTTGTAGTACGTATATAAACTTAATTTTGTTTAAGGGATATTATCCACTGAGCAACTAAATACAGAAAGTATACATGTATTTTAATAATATATAATTTAGGAAATATTACGGAATATATAGTGAATAATAATATTATATTTTATTTCATTTACGAATATGTATACCTAATTTAAATGTGAACATTAACTCGGTGCAAGATGCAACTGATTACCTAACTAATTTTTGGAAATAATATGATTTTATGACAGGAGATATCACTTTCTTAATAACTTTTGGTCGTTTTAGTCACATAAAAGACACTTTATTCTTTGAAAAAATAGGTTTTTTTTTTAAATTAATTTAAATTTTTACATTTTCGCAGGAAAGAAATTAACACCCTCAGCTCATTAGAATATTACTCTTCTTCTAAAACGATTTAAATTTAAAATTGAGAATTAAATAGTAGTTGGCATTCTCTGCCTTACCTAGTAAGTATTCATTAATTTAATACAGTAGCGATAATTATACATTAACTTATTGATTTAAACAAATGAAAACTTTTATCAGTTTCTTGTTTTTATTCATACTGCCTTACGCCATTGCCAAACCGGAAACAGTAGTATGCCATATGCAGTTACCATTCTGGTCCCACTTACTGAATCATATGCTCTATCCTGTAGTTTTATACTCCATGTTGTGAACCGATCCATGTTTCCAGCGCCATCGCTTAAAAAATTATCAATTATTAACCGCCACACCTGCTATACGACTCATGGCAAAAAAAACACATGATTAAATTGCAATTGATCTATGCAAGTCATGTACGGTTCTAACCTATTTTTGCGAACAGGATGAAAAAATCGTAGTAATATTTCAAATGCTATCTCTGCTTCTCTGTACATAAGAAACATATCCTATATATTCGCGTACAGAATACAAATTTGGTTTTAAATCGAATCTACACACAGTCAGAAATAATTTTTGTCGGAAAACACCTGGTAATCATCTCAATTAGTCGATGCTACTGGAATTACGATATTGGTACGCCATTTTATTTTTAGGCTGATATATGGTTGATTTTTAATTTTCAAAAAATGTTCATTAGTTTATTTGTAGTTTTTTCTTTAAATAGTAACGATTTATTATTATCCAAATATCATTAAAATGATAATGTTTATTATAGCTTTTCGAGTGGCAGTTTGATAACTTTGCAATATTTTTTCGCGGAAACTCGTTCCTGGTCCTTGTAAAGATTTTTTCTTTTAAATAGTGTGAAAACAGGTTGGTTAAATGTACGAAAGTCATTTTCATACACCCCGTATACTAGCATTAACATAAACTAGAACTAGGAATAAAACACGCTATCTATATGTATTTTGTCATACCTAAATAAACAAAAACAATATAAATAACTATCGATGGGCCAACGGGCCAACAAAACACCGCATAAAAAGGTCTTGCCGGAAAAGGGAGGTATCTGCTGCTCGAGCGAACTTGCGCTAAGCAAAATTTATTAACCCAGGTCAAAATAAGGTCATTATGATCCACATCAACAATAATTAAAATCTTTTTAAAACCTGCAAGTGTACAAAAAGATGGAACTCGCAAAAATAAATATTTCTAAAAATTCTTTGGAATTATAAAAAACAAAATCTATCTATGGCTTTGACTCTTCAATTCAACTGAAATCAAAAATTTTGTCATTCCAATTTTAATTTTTAATTTTAAACATCTGAATAAAGGTTCGTCTTTATTCAGATGTTCGTTGTAAAAGAAACATCTGGTCCTGTTAAAGGTTCGAATAAAAGTGTACATGTCATTGGTGTAAAATTATTAAGAAATGTTTCTCCATCTCCCGAAATAACTTACGCAGTCCGTATTAAAATTAAAGAGAAAGTTATGAAATTTTAAAATTCTACCTGTTGTTATAACATTGTAATAAAATAGTTAACAGATAAAAAGCAGATACTTATAATAAAATTTATTATTTTAATATAATATTTATATATATTATATATATTATTATTATTATTATTCACGTATGGGCCCTGGTGGACCACGCGAAGTACAATTAGAGGCGTTTGTTGTTGTTAGCCTTCCTTTGAGCCCATACTAATTTCATTCTTTCGCTATGAGCTTTTTTCAGACCAAGTTGTTTTGTCAGACCAAGTTGTTCCAGTCTTCCTACATTTTTCTCTCTGGCCAACCTTCCAAACGTTAACCTTGTGTCTGAAACAACCTCTATCCTGAATTTCACTTTTTGTAATATTTGCTGATCTTAGGTCCTCTCTAATTGCCGCAATCCATTTAATTATTTCTACTTTAGCTCTACTCCTATTTTCATAAAATTCGACTATTTGTCTAGTTAGCCTACTCGGATTCATGCGTTTGATGTGTCCGTAAAACTTAAGTCTTCTTTTTCTCATATCGCTATGTATATCTGTGTATTGTTTGATCTCTTGGTTTTCTCGAAGTCGGTATGTTGTGCTATTTATTTGTTTGGGGCCTAGGATTTTTCTTATGATTTTTCTTTCCTTCTTTTCAATGTCCTCGATGTCCCTCTTTCTATTCAAAATGAGCGTTTCTGCAGCATATAGACATTCTGGCTTAATAACCGTGTTGTAATGTCTCAGTTTTGTGTTTTTAGATAGGCATTTTTTGTTGTAAATATTTTGTGTAAGTCTCAATGCCGTTTCCATTTTTTGACATCTACCCTTATTGGCCGCTTTTTCCAACCCATTTTCCATGATTATTTCACCCAAATATTTGAATTGAGAGACTCGTCTGATGTTACCATATTTTGTTTTTAGAAATGGTGTTCTTAGTCTGTTGCAGGTCATGTATTGTGTCTTTTCAAAGGATATTTGGAGTCCTACCTTTTCTGCTGTTTCTTTTAGGATTTCAATCTGTTTTTGAGCCGTTAATACATCTTGAGCTAAAATTGCTAGATCATCAGCAAATGCCAAACAATCAATTTTGATGTTGGTTCTCCCCAGTTTATATATATATATATATATATATATATATATATATGTGTGTGTGTGTGTGTGTCTATATATATATATATATATATATATATATATATATATATATATATATATATATATATATATATATATATATATATATATATATATATATATATATATATATATATATAACTCATCTTACCTTAGTCCAAAGGTTTATAGCAACCAAGATAGAGGGTGTTACAGTTATAATTTTATTTTCAATTTTCGTCAATAAATCGTCAATAAATTTGGTAGTGGGTTTTTTTTAAGATAAGAAATTTAAATGTCTTAAAAATTTTTATGTAGATTGTAGAGGGCTCTGTCTGGGACACTTTTCGACGCTTGATATATCACAACTTTTTTGTGCCTTAGTGAATTCGCATTTTTAATAAAAATATATTTTGACCATCTTTTTTACGTAAATAAGGTATACCTTGCAAATATCGCTCCAAGTTACCCTTTTGTACATATATGCGTTTAAATTGTTCATTGCATTCTTTTAAATTGCGCTTTTGAAATGTTACACTTTTCTTAAAATAGCTAAGCTATGATTAAAACAAATACATCAAGGCGATTTTTGTATTGATTGTTAACATTTAATATTGTGAGTGTTTCAAATCCCGAGACATTACTGTTAATAGATACTGGATCACATATCTTACTTTTACGATTATGATAAAATCAAATCATCTAAAAGTACATTATAAACGTGTACTGGTTCTCGCGAAGCATCCCACAAAACCTCCATAAAACTTTTATCCGAGTAGAATATTACTAAACCATTAGAATTTATTTCATTTTCATTTCACTACTTGATGGCATTCTCGGTCTTAGACATCTACAAGAACTTAATTTTAATATCGATTTAATATTAATGTTTATGTAATCATAAGATACAAATCCCTCTAAATTTTCGGAATGATTTCACGTTCCAAAAAAATCGATATTGTCCCAATGACAAAACAGAGGGTAATAATCAAAACAGATTTGATGACAAAACTTTCGAAGGTATCTAGCCAGCGTAGGGTACGACAATGGTCAAATAGAGATAAGCTCCACATTAATAAGGGTTCAGAAAGGACAATTCACATTGGAAATAACTAACTACTCCCCAACACCATTTTTCGAATTCATGGATATCGGAACACCTAGAGATATCATAAAATCATTCAATAACAGTAACTATAAAATGTTTAATCTAAAACAGGCCAGGCATGAATTTCATTTCATTGACCAATGTGAAAATGAGGTTCAAGATGTTATTTTTTCCCTTATAAGATACCCACATTTAAATGCAGAAAAAAAACAAGCTTTGGAACAAATAGTTCGAACATATCCGAAAGTATTGCATAAACCAGGCGATAAACTGACCTTTAGTAACAATGCGCCGTCCTTTGATGATAGATAATTTTGTTGTGAAACACGAGATAAAAACGAAGGAACAAATACCTGTCCATACGAAGACGTACAGATATCCATACGACCATAAAGAAGAGGTAAAAAGGCAAATCGAGGACATGCTAAACAATAACATTATAAGACCATCCAGCTCTCCTTGGAGTAGCCCCGTATGGATTGTCTCTAAAATGTCGACGCCTCAGGAAAAAGGAAATAGCGGATGGTAATTGACTATAGGAAAATAAACAAAAGAACCATCGATGACAGATACCCACTACCTAATATAACAGATATATTCGATAAACTGGGCCGGGCACGATGTAAACTCAAAACTAGTCAGATGGAGGCTCAAATTGCCGGAATACTATTACCAGATCGTCTACAAAAAAGGGAAATTAAATTTAAATGCCGACGCTCTATCAAGACCACTAATAGAAGTACACCCAATAGAGAATAAGTCTGACATAACAGAAGAAATGCCGTTAAAGTCTTGTGTTGGTCTTCTAGGTGAGCAGACGTGTATTTCGTTGCTCCCTTGCATGCACACAAGCTAGTATGCTGGTAGAGTCACGCGATCAAACCGCCGAACGGTTTCAACGCGATCAAACCATTAAAAACCATTAGGTTTTCGCGTACGGTGGATACGGTGAAAGACAATGGAGAGCACGAGGAACGAGAGCGAGCTCAGGGAAAAGGTGGCCATGAAAGAAGTGGCCAGCGTGCAGATGGCACAGATGGTGAAGCAGCTGGAGAGGATGACGAAGCTACTCGAAGAGCAGAAAGAGGCCAGAGTTGCCTCGGAAAAGCGCTTATTAGCGCTGAAAGAGGAAAACGCGAAGCTGTGGGCCGAAGCCAGGATCTCCTAAAGGAGATCGTCCATTCGAAGGACAAGAAGAACAAGGGACGTCCGCGACCCAGCAGAAGAAGAAGAGACAAAACAGGAAGAAGCGATCGGCGTCGCTGCCACAGAATGAGGATTCGGAAGAAGAGGAATCTGGGGTTGAAGAACACCTGGAACCCCAGGTGAGTATTCCCATTGTCGGAGACCAACTTTCAGTCTCCGACTCCGAGCCAAATCCCCGCCGCCAATTGACGCCGTGCGTTTTCCGGCACTGTCGAACAATACAGGCAGCGGGTTCCCACTCTAATGGGGCATCTGGGTCTCCGACACAAACCCCGCCCACTCAGGCCCCTGTAGCGGCCAGCCAGAAACCGACATCCTCAGTCGGAAATTCTGGCCAGCCTGCTAAAAATTCCCGGGTGCCGCCAGTTACTTTGCGCGACAAGGCCACATTCCAAGAGGTGATAAGGCTGTGCAAGCAGCATAATATCACCTGTGGTATTTCTGCCACCAAACCCAATAGGGTTTTGTTTAAACCCCCAAAGGCCGATGACTATCGTGACTTTACCAAATTTCTCAATGAGCGTAAATACTCTGCGTTCTTTTCCGTGGCGTCCTCGAGAATATCCCATCGAGGACGTCAAAGCAGAGCTCGAATCTTTGGGTTACCACCCTACCAACGTAGAACGTTGGAAAACCAAAAAGGGTGTCCTTCTGGCTATCGTACAGATAACCGTGCCTAAGACTGAGAAAGGCATTATCAACACCAAATATTTTCTGGACCAAACCATCAGAGTCCAGACCCAAAAACCTTCCGGCCAAGTTGGGCAGTGATTCACCTGTCAACAATTTAGCTACACGGCACGCAAGTGCCATGCCCCCCCAAAATGTGTGCTCTGCCGATCACAAGTCTAGGCAGTGCCCCAAACCGAAAGATTTCCCGGCCACAGCCGCTAACTGCGACGGTAATCATACCGCCAGTTACCGTAAATGTTCGGCCCGTCCCGCTCCCCGTGCTGCGAAGGCCTCGTCCTAGCAGCACGCCCGAAAGGCTGCTCCACAGCCAAAGCCCGTGAAAACCCCCGCATCCGCCTTTGTGTGGGGGTCTCAGCGCAAAGCGCAACCCAATCCCCTAGTTAACATTCAAACTGACGTAGCTCAGATTGTTAACCAGTTTTCCCAGCAGATAATGGGCCTAATAATGGCCCAATTAAAGACTGCCTTCCCCAATAATGTCCGTTAAACTGGACTCCCTTAAAGTTATTTCTTGGAATACCAACTCCGTACGTAACAAGAAGGAGGAACTTGCTTACGGACTTTCGGCACATAATATCGATGTCATCCTAATTCAGGAAACATTTTTAAAACCCTCTATCATCCTTTATTCCGTGTATCAGCGATACGGTGAACCATTGGTTCCAGCTGATTACTCTAAATTATTTAATACCGACGCCGCCATTATCCTTGGCAGCGATTTCAACGCACAAAATACACGCTGGGGTTGCCGTACCACGAATAATCGTGGTAGCACCCTAAGCACATTGTGCGACCCGCATACCAGAGCGATTGCCTCGTCGGTCCTGCACGAGCTCGACTCTGTCCTCCTCGAACTTGGGGATGGCCGACTCTTGGGTGCTCCGTTTAAGTTGAGTTATAAAGTCACTAATTGAAACATTTTCCAAGACTCTGTTCTTAGCCTTCAGAGAGTACGGACGTGTTTTAGGAGCTCTCTGTGGGTTGAAATAGAGTAGTGGGGACTACTTGTGGCATGATCGTGACGTTACGAATGCCGCTAAAAACCGTTAAAGTCCAATAGCTTTGGGCGGCGGCTTTTCGGTTTTGTGGGTTTTTCATGGCTTTTTCGAGTAAATAATCATGTTACGAGCTATGGAAAGTTCAAGCGAAGACGTAGAGTGCGCGAGCGTGCAATCGGAGGACTCTCAGAGCCCCGGTATAGACATTGTGGAAGAGTTAAACACTCTTCGAGAAGAAAAGAAAACCTATAAAGGTAAAATGACCCAGCTGGAGAAGGAGCTGGAAGTGATAGCGGCAAAAATGCTTTAGAAAAGGCTTTTGAGGAGCTCAAGAATGAGCTCCAAAAACAAAAGCGACTTCCGGCAGCAGAGGAAGAGGAAACAGGATCCAACACCAACGAGAAGCCTGCATCTCTTATGGAGGTGCAGACTCCGAAAAGGAAGGAAAAAGGCGAGGACGCGCAGAAGGACCCTCCGCGAGAATTCAGGTAAGTTGGCACCCGTTCTTGAGGCGGAACCATCCGACGGAGGCCATACTTCGGCCTCCGAATCTGAGGAATTTACGCTTGTGTCAAAACGCAAACGTAAATTTACCACACCGTCCATCGACGATGAGAACTATCCAGTTCTCTCTGAGAATAGGACGGCGGGTCCCCAGTTTCAGGGAGCCTCGACATCTTTCGTCCAGGCTCCCCCCAAACCCCAAGCCCCAAAAGTCAGCCATAAACCGGCACCTTCCGCCGGTTCTGGCCCTTCGGCTAAAAACTCCAAAACCTTACCTGTTGTTCTTCATGACAAGAAGGCTTATTTGGAGGTGGTGCGCATTTTAAAGAGTCATAATATGGACTTTGGGCACGCCACCATCAAACCTCAGGGCACAATGTTTCACCCAAAAACAATCGACGCTCATCGAGCAATGACTAAATTGCTCAAGGGCGCAAGTACGCTAATCATACGTTCCTTGGTCCCGAGGAACGTAATATGAGAGTATTAATCCGAGGTGTCGTAGAGACGATATCAGATAAATATATTCGATCTGAGCTAGTCGATGCGGGTTATCATCCAACCCGCATCGAACGATGGTGCAATAAGGACAAAAAGCCTATTGCCCTCGTCTTAGTAACTATCCCTAAATCAGAAAGTATTTTCAATAACTTAAAATTTCTGTTGCACCAATCTATTAGGGTGCAATCCCAAAAATTCAGTGGCGATGTTGGTCAGTGGCGATGTTGGTCCAACAGTTCGGCCACACTGCACGAAATGCAGGCAAAGACTGCAAAAAAGATCCCAAATCTCCGGCCACTTGTAACTGTGGCGGTTCTCACACCGCCAGTTACAAGAAGTGTCCATCACGCCCAATCAGAGGTGCTGCGAAGGTTTCTTCCTCGCAGCACTCACAAAAGGCTAATTCAAAAGCCAAGGATCCCAAACCTGCAAAGGCTCCCACACCCACCTTCGTGTGGGGGTCTCAGCGTGGTTCACACAATGTCCCTTCTCAAATAGATCCGGCCCAAGTTGACCCACAAGCTGTTTTCTCACAGCTCATGGGTCATATGGCCATGCAAATGGTAGGTTTCCTACAAAACCAATTTCTATCATCTCTCCCCGTAAAGTTCAAAGGGCGCTAAACCGGTTTTCCTGAAAATAATCTCCTGAAATGTTAACTCAGTGCGGGACAAGAACGAGGAACTTGTCCACCCACTGACTGAGCATAATATTGACGTCGCCTTAATCCAGGAGACCTACTTAAAACCCTCCATAAGATTCAGCGTCTCGAATTATAAAATATATCGGGACACGCTGATTCTCATCAAAAGTAACCTTCGGCATTATAAAATTCCTACTCCAGACCTTGCCAGTCTGGAAGCAACTTCCATAACCGTCGAGCTCGCAGACCGACCTCTAATCCTCCATTCCGCGTAACAGCGCTTTTCTAGTCCACAGATCAGCGCTGATTACGCTGCCATTTTTCGAAGAAATGACACCACGATAGCTGGCGGCGACTTCAATGCATACAGCACATTCTGGGGATGTCGCGACACGAACTATCGTGGCGCGGCCCTCAGAAGACTGTGTGACACGATTCGTTGCATCGTCGATTGTCCCGACGAACCTGGGGTTCGCCGGATCGGTAATCGCCCGGCGAACCCCGAGTATACCTCGACTTCATAACGCAGGGTGCACCCCGAGCGACTGCCACGTCGGTCTTGCACGAGCTCGACTCAGACCACCTCCCTGTTCTTTTCGAACTGGGTGACGTCCGACTCTTGGATGCGCCGTTCAAGCCGTCACATTTCGTGAGGGACTGGAGGGTTTTCCAAACCGCACTTCGCTCCACAGGTCCAATCCACGGGATTGCTGACCCAGAGCAGCTCGATCTTGCTGTCGGGAAACTGACAGAGGATATCCAAAGGGCTTTCAGCATTGCCACGAAGCCACGGCCGTCAAATCAGCAGCGGCTGACTTCCGATCTCCTGTCGGACCTAAAAAATTTTCGCGGGGCAAAAAATCGACTGGTGAAGAGGGCCAGGTATTCTCGCGATCGCGAGGATAAACGACGGGCAATCGGGTTGTTAGAAAAGCCAAAGAGCATACAGAAATGAGAAATGGGATAACCTACTTCTCTCTGTTGACACGTCGAATCTTCTGAGGCAGACCTGGCGTCTGACAAGATTGACGCGGAAGTTTCGCAAGAACCTTCCTCCATTGAAGTCGGATGATGGCTCTTTTGCCGTCTCCGACTCGGAAAAAGCCGATCTGCTGGCGGAGTCTTTCAGACTCCAAATGACGACTCCGAGGCTGACCGAGGCACAGAAGAGAGAGCGGGCCGTCTCCGATACACTTGCACCCATAACGGAAAACCCCGAATTCTCCTTCTTGCAGGAACACCTCGTTTCACCAAAGTCAGTTGTGGCTATAATTCGTAGTTTTGCCCGCAGAAAAGCTACCGGTTCTACAAGACCAAATAAATCGATATGTTAAAAGACTATCCACTTGTAGAAAAAAAAACAATTAAAGATTACAAATGTAAAAATTATTTTAATGTATTCATAACAAAATAAATATTTTTATAAGTTTTAATTTGATTTTAATTTACAATTCCCAACGAATTTTAAACCCAATAAATTTTTCTTAAATACAGAAACAAAGACATTCATAAAAGATCAAACAGTTTACAAATCCGCTTGAATACTTAACTATAAATATTTTATATCGGCAACTAGTTTAGTTACGTAGGTTAAGGCGTTGGACTCTGGTACGTACGGGACCTGGTTCGAACCCCGCTGCAGTATAAAAGTTTTTTTCGTATATAGTACGTTTACGGCCCATTTGCCATCATTATACTTTTATTTTGTCATACTAAAACTACCCCTAAAAACTACCCCCTCTTAGTAAGGCATTTTTGCCACCCTTTCCAACCCTACAGGCGAGGCTCATCCCTCCAGCGCCCTCTGCTGGTTCGGTGGTCAGGTGACCGATGACGAGGATGACGAATGGGGTCACCAGAAAACACCAGCCCGGTAGAATGGGGCCCCACAGCAACCACCCGCGGAGAATTCGTCCCCCCAAATTGTCGGGCCTCACTTTTTGCATGGCCAAAACGGCCTTAAAGTGTCCCACTACCCCGCTCTCTCTACTACTACCATAGTTTCAAAAAGCAACTTATCTAGGTCTACATTTTGACCGCTCTCTCCAATGGTCTAGTCAAATCCAGCTCACGATCAGCAAGGGGTACAGAATCCTCAAACTTCTGTACCCCTTGATTTGTCGTTTGAGTAAACTATCTCCGATAGTTAAAACTCAAATTTACATAACAATGATAAGATCCGTGTATCTATACGGTCTTACGGTATATTTTCGTTTTCTAACGCCGACGGCGGCTAAAAAGCTTCAAACATTTCAGAACAAAACCTTGCGTATGACACTAAACGCTCCGTGGTACATCCGAAATGCCCAAATAATGTAAGAAAACGGTGTCCCCCCGGTTTCAAAATTCCATTCCCAAATTTACGCCAAGTTTTGCTTACAGGCAAGCTTGAGCGAAAACCCGCTAGTCTAGTTTATACCGGACAACTTACCCGGATTGCCTGGGTAAAGCTAGCGTAATGCCCCAATTTACCTTTCGGGCTGAGAGCAGAAAGGAATCGAATTTTCGATTCCCGGTTTGCATAAAACCGCTTCGACGACTTATGTCGCTAACCGTGGCCAGGCGGTCCGAAAGATCGTTTCCGGGGGGGCGTTTTCCGTTTTCGATGGGGAAAAAGTTTTAAAATTTTAGTTTTCTTTTTCTTTCATACTAAAATCAGAAGTTCGCCAGGACCCTTCTAAAGACTATTCTTTCTTATCTTACTGAATCTATGCCACTTGCTAGGCAACCTCCTGGGTCAAATAGAGGCTCCCAAAAAATTAGTACCTATATAGGGTAAAATTGACTAGAAACGGGTAAGAGCCGAAAGGGCTAACCCAAAAACCTGGCTAAATAAGTCGAAGTCGAAGTCCGGTTCTAGACTTTGTCAACTGATTTGACCACATCGAGAAATGTCGAGCACAGAGGTTTTTCTCTTCCAGTGATCTTTCAAAAACATCGATGATTCGAGGTATGTGATCAAGAAACTAATGTTTGTTGCGAAATCTGAACTGATAGGACGAAATGATTTGCTTTCTTCAGTGGTAGTAAAAGGTAAATTGGGGCATTTGGCTAGCTTTACCCGGGAAATCAGGGTAGGTTGTCCGGTATAGACTGGACTAGCGGGTTTTCGCTCAAGCTTGCCTGTAGGCAAAACTTGGCGTAAATTTGGGAATGGGATTTTAAAACCAGGGGAACACCGGCTTATTTCATTATTTGGTCATTTCGAATAAACCTTGGCGTTTAGTGCCATACGCAAGGTTTTGTTCTAAAATGTTATGTAAATTTGAGTTTTAACTATCGGAGATAGTTTACTCGAACGACAAATCAAGGGGTACAGGAGTTTGAGGATTCCGTACCCCTTGCTGATCGTGAGCTGGATTTGGCTAGACCATTGGAGAGAGCGCTCAAAATGTAGACCTAGATAAGTTGCTTTTTGCAACCATGGTATAGGCACTTTATCTAGCAGCAAACTGGCTTCGCACGGAAAGCGATTTCTGGAGAAAATTATCGCCTGAGTCTTTTTTGAGGATTGACCTGCAGGCGCCAGAATTTAAGCCATTCAACGGCAGTTTCGAGCTGCCGTTGCAACCGACGGTGAATTACCGATGTGAAACGCGACGTTGCGAAGAACGCGGTATCATCCGCAAAGAATGACACGCTTACGTCGCGAGATTTAGGGAAATGGGCCAAGTAGATGTTAAACAAGGCCGGAGAAAGCGGAGAACCTTGCGGGACTCCCGACTCTATGGATTTGCTCGTCGAGAGGGTTAATTTAATTTTGACTTGGAAGGATCTACCTTCCAGGAAAGATTTTATAAGTATGGTTAGGTCCCCGGGAAAACCTAAATCGAGGAGCTTATAAATAAACCCCTCGTGTCATACTTTGTCAAAGGCTTTTGAAAGGTCCAATAAGGCAGCGCCGAGACATATGTCTGATTGGAAAGCTTGATGAATTTCGCCAGCTAATCTGGCTGTCTGTTGCCTGAACCCAAACTGCTCGTTCGGTATGATACCGTTGCTGTCGGTAAAGTCATTGACTGCGGATAAAATGACTTTTTCGGCTATTTTTGAAAGTGTTTTTAGAAGGCTGATGGGCCTATGATCAGAAGCAAGGTTTGCACCTTGCTTCTTTGGAATCAGGACAATATTTGCGTTTTTCCATGATTTTGGAAAGTATTGCAATCGCAGAATGGAATTCACAATATTCGTGATTTCTGCGACTTGCTTATGAAGAAGCTTCCGGAACTGGTATATTGTGATGCCATCGCATCCGGTAGCTTTTCTGCGGGCAAAACTACGAATTATAGCCACAACTGACTTTGGTGAAACGAGGTGTTCCTGCAAGAAGGAGAATTCGGGGTTTTCCGTTATGGGTGCAAGTGTATCGGAGACGGCCCGCTCTCTCTTCTGTGCCTCGGTCAGCCTCGGAGTCGTCATTTGGAGTCTGAAAGACTCCGCCAGCAGATCGGCTTTTTCCGAGTCGGAGACGGCAAAAGAGCCATCATCCGACTTCAATGGAGGAAGGTTCTTGCGAAACTTCCGCGTCAATCTTGTCAGACGCCAGGTCTGCCTCAGAAGATTCGACGTGTCAACAGAGAGAAGTAGGTTATCCCATTTCTCATTTCTGTATGCTCTTTGGCTTTTCTAACAACCCGATTGCCCGTCGTTTATCCTCGCGATCGCGAGAATACCTGGCCCTCTTCACCAGTCGATTTTTTGCCCCGCGAAAATTTTTTAGGTCCGACAGGAGATCGGAAGTCAGCCGCTGCTGATTTGACGGCCGTGGCTTCGTGGCAATGCTGAAAGCCCTTTGGATATCCTCTGTCAGTTTCCCGACAGCAAGATCGAGCTGCTCTGGGTCAGCAATCCCGTGGATTGGACCTGTGGAGCGAAGTGCGGTTTGGAAAACCCTCCAGTCCCTCACGAAATGTGACGGCTTGAACGGCGCATCCAAGAGTCGGACGTCACCCAGTTCGAAAAGAACAGGGAGGTGGTCTGAGTCGAGCTCGTGCAAGACCGACGTGGCAGTCGCTCGGGGTGCACCCTGCGTTATGAAGTCGAGGTATACTCGGGGTTCGCCGGGCGATTACCGATCCGGCGAACCCCAGGTTCGTCGGGACAATCGACGATGCAACGAATCGTGTCACACAGTCTTCTGAGGGCCGCGCCACGATAGTTCGTGTCGCGACATCCCCAGAATGTGCTGTATGCATTGAAGTCGCCGCCAGCTATCGTGGTGTCATTTCTTCGAAAAATGGCAGCGTAATCAGCGCTGATCTGTGGACTAGAAAAGCGCTGTTACGCGGAATGGAGGATTAGAGGTCGGTCTGCGAGCTCGACGGTTATGGAAGTTGCTTCCAGACTGGCAAGGTCTGGAGTAGGAATTTTATAATGCCGAAGGTTACTTTTGATGAGAATCAGCGTGTCCCGATATATTTTATAATTCGAGACGCTGAATCTTATGGAGGGTTTTAAGTAGGTCTCCTGGATTAAGGCGACGTCAATATTATGCTCAGTCAGTGGGTGGACAAGTTCCTCGTTCTTGTCCCGCACTGAGTTAACATTTCAGGAGATTATTTTCAGGAAAACCGGTTTAGCGCCCTTTGAACTTTACGGGGAGAGATGATAGAAATTGGTTTTGTAGGAAACCTACCATTTGCATGGCCATATGACCCATGAGCTGTGAGAAAACAGCTTGTGGGTCAACTTGGGCCGGATCTATTTGAGAAGGGACATTGTGTGAACCACGCTGAGACCCCCACACGAAGGTGGGTGTGGGAGCCTTTGCAGGTTTGGGATCCTTGGCTTTTGAATTAGCCTTTTGTGAGTGCTGCGAGGAAGAAACCTTCGCAGCACCTCTGATTGGGCGTGATGGACACTTCTTGTAACTGGCGGTGTGAGAACCGCCACAGTTACAAGTGGCCGGAGATTTGGGATCTTTTTTGCAGTCTTTGCCTGCATTTCGTGCAGTGTGGCCGAACTGTTGGACCAACATCGCCACTGACCAACATCGCCACTGAATTTTTGGGATTGCACCCTAATAGATTGGTGCAACAGAAATTTTAAGTTATTGAAAATACTTTCTGATTTAGGGATAGTTACTAAGACGAGGGCAATAGGCTTTTTGTCCTTATTGCACCATCGTTCGATGCGGGTTGGATGATAACCCGCATCGACTAGCTCAGATCGAATATATTTATCTGATATCGTCTCTACGACACCTCGGATTAATACTCTCATATTACGTTCCTCGGGACCAAGGAACGTATGATTAGCGTACTTGCGCCCTTGAGCAATTTAGTCATTGCTCGATGAGCGTCGATTGTTTTTGGGTGAAACATTGTGCCCTGAGGTTTGATGGTGGCGTGCCCAAAGTCCATATTATGACTCTTTAAAATGCGCACCACCTCCAAATAAGCCTTCTTGTCATGAAGAACAACAGGTAAGGTTTTGGAGTTTTTAGCCGAAGGGCCAGAACCGGCGGAAGGTGCCGGTTTATGGCTGACTTTTGGGGCTTGGGGTTTGGGGGGAGCCTGGACGAAAGATGTCGAGGCTCCCTGAAACTGGGGACCCGCCGTCCTATTCTCAGAGAGAACTGGATAGTTCTCATCGTCGATGGACGGTGTGGTAAATTTACGTTTGCGTTTTGACACAAGCGTAAATTCCTCAGATTCGGAGGCCGAAGTATGGCCTCCGTCGGATGGTTCCGCCTCAAGAACGGGTGCCAACTTACCTGAATTCTCGCGGAGGGTCCTTCTGCGCGTCCTCGCCTTTTTCCTTCCTTTTCGGAGTCTGCACCTCCATAAGAGATGCAGGCTTCTCGTTGGTGTTGGATCCTGTTTCCTCTTCCTCTGCTGCCGGAAGTCGCTTTTGTTTTTGGAGCTCATTCTTGAGCTCCTCAAAAGCCTTTTCTAAAGCATTTTTGCCGCTATCACTTCCAGCTCCTTCTCCAGCTGGGTCATTTTACCTTTATAGGTTTTCTTTTCTTCTCGAAGAGTGTTTAACTCTTCCACAATGTCTATACCGGGGCTCTGAGAGTCCTCCGATTGCACGCTCGCGCACTCTACGTCTTCGCTTGAACTTTCCATAGCTCGTAACATGATTATTTACTCGAAAAAGCCATGAAAAACCCACAAAACCGAAAAGCCGCCGCCCAAAGCTATTGGACTTTAACGGTTTTTAGCGGCATTCGTAACGTCACGATCATGCCACAAGTAGTCCCCACTACTCTATTTCAACCCACAGAGAGCTCCTAAAACACGTCCGTACTCTCTGAAGGCTAAGAACAGAGTCTTGGAAAATGTTTCAATTAGTGACTTTATAACTCAACTTAAACGGAGCACCCAAGAGTCGGCCATCCCCAAGTTCGAGGAGGACAGAGTCGAGCTCGTGCAGGACCGACGAGGCAATCGCTCTGGTATGCGGGTCGCACAATGTGCTTAGGGTGCTACCACGATTATTCGTGGTACGGCAACCCCAGCGTGTATTTTGTGCGTTGAAATCGCTGCCAAGGATAATGGCGGCGTCGGTATTAAATAATTTAGAGTAATCAGCTGGAACCAATGGTTCACCGTATCGCTGATACACGGAATAAAGGATGATAGAGGGTTTTAAAAATGTTTCCTGAATTAGGATGACATCGATATTATGTGCCGAAAGTCCGTAAGCAAGTTCCTCCTTCTTGTTACGTACGGAGTTGGTATTCCAAGAAATAACTTTAAGGGAGTCCAGTTTAACGGACATTATTGGGGAAGGCAGTCTTTAATTGGGCCATTATTAGGCCCATTATCTGCTGGGAAAACTGGTTAACAATCTGAGCTACGTCAGTTTGAATGTTAACTAGGGGATTGGGTTGCGCTTTGCGCTGAGACCCCCACACAAAGGCGGATGCGGGGGTTTTCACGGGCTTTGGCTGTGGAGCAGCCTTTCGGGCGTGCTGCTAGGACGAGGCCTTCGCAGCACGGGGAGCGGGACGGGCCGAACATTTACGGTAACTGGCGGTATGATTACCGTCGCAGTTAGCGGCTGTGGCCGGGAAATCTTTCGGTTTGGGGCACTGCCTAGACTTGTGATCGGCAGAGCACACATTTTGGGGGGGCATGGCACTTGCGTGCCGTGTAGCTAAATTGTTGACAGGTGAATCACTGCCCAACTTGGCCGGAAGGTTTTTGGGTCTGGACTCTGATGGTTTGGTCCAGAAAATATTTGGTGTTGATAATGCCTTTCTCAGTCTTAGGCACGGTTATCTGTACGATAGCCAGAAGGACACCCTTTTTGGTTTTCCAACGTTCTACGTTGGTAGGGTGGTAACCCAAAGATTCGAGCTCTGCTTTGACGTCCTCGATGAGATATTCTCGAGGACGCCACGGAAAAGAACGCAGAGTATTTACGCTCATTGAGAAATTTGGTAAAGTCACGATAGTCATCGGCCTTTGGGGGTTTAAACAAAACCCTATTGGGTTTGGTGGCAGAAATACCACAGGTGATATTATGCTGCTTGCACAGCCTTATCACCTCTTGGAATGTGGCCTTGTCGCGCAAAGTAACTGGTGGCACCCGGGAATTTTTAGCAGGCTGGCCAGAATTTCCGACTGAGGATGTCGGTTTCTGGCTGGCCGCTACAGGGGCCTGAGTGGGCGGGGTTTGTGTCGGAGACCCAGATGCCCCATTAGAGTGGGAACCCGCTGCCTGTATTGTTCGACAGTGCCGGAAAACGCACGGCGTCAATTGGCGGCGGGGATTTGGCTCGGAGTCGGAGACTGAAAGTTGGTCTCCGACAATGGGAATACTCACCTGGGGTTCCAGGTGTTCCTCAACCCCAGATTCCTCTTCTTCCGAATCCTCATTCTGTGGCAGCGACGCCGATCGCTTCTTCCTGTTTTGTCTCTTCTTCTTCTGCTGGGTCGCGGACGTCCCTTGTTCTTCTTGTCCTTCGAATGGACGATCTCCTTTAGGAGATCCTGGCTTCGGCCCACAGCTTCGCGTTTTCCTCTTTCAGCGCTAATAAGCGCTTTTCCGAGGCAACTCTGGCCTCTTTCTGCTCTTCGAGTAGCTTCGTCATCCTCTCCAGCTGCTTCACCATCTGTGCCATCTGCACGCTGGCCACTTCTTTCATGGCCACCTTTTCCCTGAGCTCGCTCTCGTTCCTCGTGCTCTCCATTGTCTTTCACCGTATCCACCGTACGCGAAAACCTAATGGTTTTTAATGGTTTGATCGCGTTGAAACCGTTCGGCGGTTTGATCGCGTGACTCTACCAGCATACTAGCTTGTGTGCATGCAAGGGAGCAACGAAATACACGTCTGCTCACCTAGAAGACCAACACAAGACTTTAACGGCATTTCTTCTGTTATGTCAGACTTATTCTCTATTGGGTGTACTTCTATTAGTGGTCTTGATAGAGCGTCGGCATTTAAATTTAATTTCCCTTTTTTGTAGACGATCTGGTAATAGTATTCCGGCAATTTGAGCCTCCATCTGACTAGTTTTGAGTTTACATCGTGCCCGGCCCAGTTTATCGAATATATCTGTTATATTAGGTAGTGGGTATCTGTCATCGATGGTTCTTTTGTTTATTTTCCTATAGTCAATTACCATCCGCTATTTCCTTCTTCCTGAGGCGTCGACATTTAAGAGACAATCCATACGGGGCTACTCCAAGGAGAGCTGGATGGTCTTATAATGTTATTGTTTAGCATGTCCTCGATTTGCCTTTTTACCTCTTCTTTATGGTCGTATGGATATCTGTACGTCTTCGTATGGACAGGTATTTGTTCCTTCGTTTTTATCTCGTGTTTCACAACAAAATTATCTATCATCAAAGGACGGCGCATTGTTACTAAAGGTCAGTTTATCGCCTGGTTTATGCAATACTTTCGGATATGTTCGAACTATTTGTTCCAAAGCTTGTTTTTTTTCTGCATTTAAATGTGGGTATCTTATAAGGGAAAAAATAACATCTTGAACCTCATTTTCACATTGGTCAATGAAATGAAATTCATGCCTGGCCTGTTTTAGATTAAACATTTTATAGTTACTGTTATTGAATGATTTTATGATATCTCTAGGTGTTCCGATATCCATGAATTCGAAAAATGGTGTTGGGGAGTAGTTAGTTATTTCCAATGTGAATTGTCCTTTCTGAACCCTTATTAATGTGGAGCTTATCTCTATTTGACCATTGTCGTACCCTACGCTGGCTAGATACCTTCGAAAGTTTTGTCATCAAATCTGTTTTGATTATTACCCTCTGTTTTGTCATTGGGACAATATCGATTTTTTTGGAACGTGAAATCATTCCGAAAATTTAGAGGGATTTGTATCTTATGATTACATAAACATTAATATTAAATCGATATTAAAATTAAGTTCTTGTAGATGTCTAAGACCGAGAATGCCATCAAGTAGTGAAATGAAAATGAAATAAATTCTAATGGTTTAGTAATATTCTACTCGGATAAAAGTTTTATGGAGGTTTTGTGGGATGCTTCGCGAGAACCAGTACACGTTTATAATGTACTTTTAGATGATTTGATTTTATCATAATCGTAAAAGTAAGATATGTGATCCAGTATCTATTAACAGTAATGTCTCGGGATTTGAAACACTCACAATATTAAATGTTAACAATCAATACAAAAATCGCCTTGATGTATTTGTTTTAATCATAGCTTAGCTATTTTAAGAAAAGTGTAACATTTCAAAAGCGCAATTTAAAAGAATGCAATGAACAATTTAAACGCATATATGTACAAAAGGGTAACTTGGAGCGATATTTGCAAGGTATACCTTATTTACGTAAAAAAGATGGTCAAAATATATTTTTATTAAAAATGCGAATTCACTAAGGCACAAAAAAGTTGTGATATATCAAGCGTCGAAAAGTGTCCCAGACAGAGCCCTCTACAATCTACATAAAAATTTTTAAGACATTTAAATTTCTTATCTTAAAAAAAACCCACTACCAAATTTATTGACGATTTATTGACGAAAATTGAAAATAAAATTATAACTGTAACACCCTCTATCTTGGTTGCTATAAACCTTTGGACTAAGGTAAGATGAGTTATATATATATATATATATATATATATATATATATATATATATATATATATATATATATATATATATATATATATATATATATATATATATATATAGACACACACACACACACACATATATATATATATATATATATATATATAAACTGGGGAGAACCAACATCAAAATTGATTGTTTGGCATTTGCTGATGATCTAGCAATTTTAGCTCAAGATGTATTAACGGCTCAAAAACAGATTGAAATCCTAAAAGAAACAGCAGAAAAGGTAGGACTCCAAATATCCTTTGAAAAGACACAATACATGACCTGCAACAGACTAAGAACACCATTTCTAAAAACAAAATATGGTAACATCAGACGAGTCTCTCAATTCAAATATTTGGGTGAAATAATCATGGAAAATGGGTTGGAAAAAGCGGCCAATAAGGGTAGATGTCAAAAAATGGAAACGGCATTGAGACTTACACAAAATATTTACAACAAAAAATGCCTATCTAAAAACACAAAACTGAGACATTACAACACGGTTATTAAGCCAGAATGTCTATATGCTGCAGAAACGCTCATTTTGAATAGAAAGAGGGACATCGAGGACATTGAAAAGAAGGAAAGAAAAATCATAAGAAAAATCCTAGGCCCCAAACAAATAAATAGCACAACATACCGACTTCGAGAAAACCAAGAGATCAAACAATACACAGATATACATAGCGATATGAGAAAAAGAAGACTTAAGTTTTACGGACACATCAAACGCATGAATCCGAGTAGGCTAACTAGACAAATAGTCGAATTTTATGAAAATAGGAGTAGAGCTAAAGTAGAAATAATTAAATGGATTGCGGCAATTAGAGAGGACCTAAGATCAGCAAATATTACACAAAGTGAAATTCAGGATAGAGGTTGTTTCAGACACAAGGTTAACGTTTGGAAGGTTGGCCAGAGAGAAAAATGTAGGAAGACTGGAACAACTTGGTCTGACAAAACAACTTGGTCTGAAAAAAGCTCATAGCGAAAGAATGAAATTAGTATGGGCTCAAAGGAAGGCTAACAACAACAAACGCCTCTAATTGTACTTCGCGTGGTCCACCAGGGCCCATACGTGAATAATAATAATAATAATATATATAATATATATAAATATTATATTAAAATAATAAATTTTATTATAAGTATCTGCTTTTTATCTGTTAACTATTTTATTACAATGTTATAACAACAGGTAGAATTTTAAAATTTCATAACTTTCTCTTTAATTTTAATACGGACTGCGTAAGTTATTTCGGGAGATGGAGAAACATTTCTTAATAATTTTACACCAATGACATGTACACTTTTATTCGAACCTTTAACAGGACCAGATGTTTCTTTTACAACGAACATCTGAATAAAGACGAACCTTTATTCAGATGTTTAAAATTAAAAATTAAAATTGGAATGACAAAATTTTTGATTTCAGTTGAATTGAAGAGTCAAAGCCATAGATAGATTTTGTTTTTTATAATTCCAAAGAATTTTTAGAAATATTTATTTTTGCGAGTTCCATCTTTTTGTACACTTGCAGGTTTTAAAAAGATTTTAATTATTGTTGATGTGGATCATAATGACCTTATTTTGACCTGGGTTAATAAATTTTGCTTAGCGCAAGTTCGCTCGAGCAGCAGATACCTCCCTTTTCCGGCAAGACCTTTTTATGCGGTGTTTTGTTGGCCCGTTGGCCCATCGATAGTTATTTATATTGTTTTTGTTTATTTAGGTATGACAAAATACATATAGATAGCGTGTTTTATTCCTAGTTCTAGTTTATGTTAATGCTAGTATACGGGGTGTATGAAAATGACTTTCGTACATTTAACCAACCTGTTTTCACACTATTTAAAAGAAAAAATCTTTACAAGGACCAGGAACGAGTTTCCGCGAAAAAATATTGCAAAGTTATCAAACTGCCACTCGAAAAGCTATAATAAACATTATCATTTTAATGATATTTGGATAATAATAAATCGTTACTATTTAAAGAAAAAACTACAAATAAACTAATGAACATTTTTTGAAAATTAAAAATCAACCATATATCAGCCTAAAAATAAAATGGCGTACCAATATCGTAATTCCAGTAGCATCGACTAATTGAGATGATTACCAGGTGTTTTCCGACAAAAATTATTTCTGACTGTGTGTAGATTCGATTTAAAACCAAATTTGTATTCTGTACGCGAATATATAGGATATGTTTCTTATGTACAGAGAAGCAGAGATAGCATTTGAAATATTACTACGATTTTTTCATCCTGTTCGCAAAAATAGGTTAGAACCGTACATGACTTGCATAGATCAATTGCAATTTAATCATGTGTTTTTTTTGCCATGAGTCGTATAGCAGGTGTGGCGGTTAATAATTGATAATTTTTTAAGCGATGGCGCTGGAAACATGGATCGGTTCACAACATGGAGTATAAAACTACAGGATAGAGCATATGATTCAGTAAGTGGGACCAGAATGGTAACTGCATATGGCATACTACTGTTTCCGGTTTGGCAATGGCGTAAGGCAGTATGAATAAAAACAAGAAACTGATAAAAGTTTTCATTTGTTTAAATCAATAAGTTAATGTATAATTATCGCTACTGTATTAAATTAATGAATACTTACTAGGTAAGGCAGAGAATGCCAACTACTATTTAATTCTCAATTTTAAATTTAAATCGTTTTAGAAGAAGAGTAATATTCTAATGAGCTGAGGGTGTTAATTTCTTTCCTGCGAAAATGTAAAAATTTAAATTAATTTAAAAAAAAAACCTATTTTTTCAAAGAATAAAGTGTCTTTTATGTGACTAAAACGACCAAAAGTTATTAAGAAAGTGATATCTCCTGTCATAAAATCATATTATTTCCAAAAATTAGTTAGGTAATCAGTTGCATCTTGCACCGAGTTAATGTTCACATTTAAATTAGGTATACATATTCGTAAATGAAATAAAATATAATATTATTATTCACTATATATTCCGTAATATTTCCTAAATTATATATTATTAAAATACATGTATACTTTCTGTATTTAGTTGCTCAGTGGATAATATCCCTTAAACAAAATTAAGTTTATATACGTACTACAAATTGCTTCATCTACTACAGCATTTTTACAAATATAATTAATTTTTGTAGTGTAAATAGTAAATAATTAAACTAAAGTTGGAGATATAAACTCGAGTATAAACTCATCTTTCACAACCAAAAAAAGCTAACTTTCAAGAGTAAATGTTATGAAAGATGTTTTATCAAAATGATAAAATAAAAAAATACATATTTTAAACGGTCCACTTCAATTGTTGAAACAGCATTTGGTAGGAGTCTCACTTTTACCTTAGATCGATCAAAACAATCCTCAGCAAAATGATGGGAACATAAAAACCTACTGCGGTTTGGAATAAAGTCTGGCTTTTTGAAAAAAAAAACAGTTTAATAACATGAAATCAAAATCAAAATGGGAGTAACATTTACATTTATTAGTACAATAATTTCTGAAAAAAATATGATTGTAAAAAAAGTAAACAATCTATATTATTAGTTATATTTTATACGTTCTTTATATGAGTAAAGTAACGTGTTTTATATGTATCAAACGAAAACTAAAAAATAATCTGAATTTTTAAGACCCAGTATCTCAAAAAACCAAACATTTTAGAACATACGTTAAAAACTTAAGTTTTAAAAAAGATAATCACTATCTTAAATAACATTATAATTATATTATTTTCTGAAACCAGGTGAAACACTTAATACCGTTCGCGACCGTCAACAAATAATCAATTTGAACCATGTATTGATCGAAAAACGATCAGAATAGTCTACAAAATACGGAATAGTGGTTTTATAGCACGACAACGCCCCATTAAACACAGCGAAAGCGGTCAGAAATACCATTTCTGTCCCATCCACTGTAATCACCAGACCTGACCCCTACCGACTACCACTTGTTTTCATTAATGTCTCACGTACTGTCCATGAAACAATCTCGAAAATGGTTTGATTACTGGACAACCTCAAAAGATGTATGGTTTTTCTTGGAGGACATCCTCAAATTGCTGTATTTTTTTTTAAATTAATAATTAAATCGAAATAAACAATTTTATACTTTGTTATCTATAACTTTTAATGCAATAAAAGTGATATATAACAAAGTATGAAATTGTTTTATTCGATTTAAAAAATTAACTCTCACCAAGTCACGGACAAATAAATCAATAATTAATAATTAGTAGTAGGTTCATATTTGACATTAACCCTTAATTACCATGGCTACGAATTGTAACGTTCATATCATGTCAGTGTCAAATTTAACCCTTTATTTTTTTAATATATATATATATATATATATATATATATATATATATATATATATATATATATATATATATATATATATATATATATATATATATATATATATATATATATATATATCTTCTTCTTGGGGGTACCATATCCTCATTGGACGTTGGCAATTACCATGGCCCATCTAATCCTGTTGGCCGCTGATCTAAATAGTTCGGTTGATGTCATTCCTGTCCATTGCCTTAAGTTCTTCAGCCATGATATCCTTCTTCGACCAGGTCCTCTCATTCCCTCTACTTTTCCTTGTAGTATAACTTGTAGTAAAGAGTATTTTCCTCCTCTCATGACATGGCCAAAATAAGATGTTTTTCGTTTTTTTACGGTGACAATGACTTCTCTTCTTTTGTTCAGCCGCTCCAGAACCTTTTCATTGGTAACGTGGTGTGTCCAGGAGATTCGAAGTATACGGCGGTAGCACCAGAATTCAAATGCTTCAAGTCGTTTTACAGTGTTCTCTGTCAAGGTCCATGCCTCCACCCCATAGTATAGTATTGAGAAAACATAGCATCGGAGAGTCCTAATTCGTAGTCTGATGTTTAGTTTTAGATTGCATAATACACCTCTCATTCTGTTAAATACATTTCGTGCTTTTTCAATTCTGATTTTTATTTCTCTAGCGTGGTCCCAATCTGCGTTCAGGTTGCATCCCAGATATGTAATGTTTTGTACCTGCTCCAGTTTCTTGTTATGCAAGTAGAAATCAGCGATTATGTTCTGTTTGCTGATAATCATAACTTTTGTTTTCTCTATATTGAGACTTAGACCGTATTCTTTGCTCTTTTCTGTTATTCTATTGATTAGTATTTGCAGTTCTTCTGCAGTCTTTGCTAGTAGTGTAGAATCATCGGCGTAGCGGATGTTATTGATGTTTACTCCGTTAACAATTAGTCCTTCGTCTGTTCCCTCGAGTGCTTCCTTGAACAGTTCCTCTGAATATATGTTAAACAGCATGGGTGACAGAATGCACCCCTGTCTAACTCCTTTTTGGATGTTTATTTGAGACGAAATTAGGTTTTCTGTTCTCATCGTTGCATTTTGGCGCCAGTACAAGTTGGCTATTATACGCCTTTCAGGTCCATCTATTCCGATTCTTTCTAGGATACTTAACAGTTTATCGTGTTTGACCTTATCGAATGCTTTCGAAAAGTCAATAAAACATGCGTATACGTCCGTGTTCACATCTCTTGCTCTTTGTATGAGTACCTGTATACTGAACAAGGCTTCTCTTGTACCAAAACCGCTTCTGAAGCCGAATTGAGTGTTTCCTATGTGTTCCTCAATTTTCCTATATACCCTTTCATGTATTATTTTCAGAAAGATCTTTAGGAAATGGCTCATTATACTGATTAAGCGATGTTCGTCACATTTTTTTGCCCGTGTACTCTTAGGAATAGGTATAAACGTCGAGGTTAACCATTCCTCGGGGATTGATCCAGAATCATATATTTGGTTAAACAATTGTATTATTGTGTCTAGATGTTCTTCGTCTATAAGTTTTATAACTTCTATATAGGTGTTATCCGGACCAGGGGACTTTCCATTCTTTAGTCGCTTTATGGCTGTGATCACTTCTTCTCGAGTGATATAAGGCCCAGTTATGTCGTTGTTCGTTGCTATATCCCCTCTACTTGTGTCCTCAAAAAGTGTTTCTATATAGGTTTCCCATGTTTTTAAACGAGTTGTGGGATCCCAGACCATGTTGCCTTGCTTGTCTGCAAGTAGCGTTCTCCCATTACTTTTGAATACGCCAGCTGCTTCTTTGATTTTCTTGTGCATGTTCAGTGTATCATGCTTTGCGCCTAAGTTTTCTATCTCGGTGCATTGTTCATGCAGGTACTCTGACTTTGCTTCTTTTATTCTTTCTTTGATCGTTTTATTCAGTTTTTTGTATTCCAGTTCATTTCTGTTTTTTAGTTTCCGTCTCTCTGCCATTAGCTCTAAGATTTCGCTATTCATCCATTTTTTGTTCTTTGTTCTGTTGTTCTGAGACTTTAAATTGTTGTTTATTGTTGTTGTTATTATACTTTTTATGTTTTCCCATTTGTTGTTTATTGTTTCGGCTGGACATACTTGAAGTGTAGCTAAGTTGTTGTTTATTTCTTGTTTCACCTTTTCGATAATTGTTGTATCCTTTAATAGATTTATGTCTGGGCGCCTAGGTCTCTGTGGTTGATTGGTCGCTCTCTTGAGTCTCAGTTTGACCCTTGCTAGTAGTAGATTATGATCCGAGGCGATGTCAGCTCCTGGATACGTTTTTGCGGATGTTATCGAGTTTTGGAATCTTTTGTTGACCATTATGAAGTCAATTTGGTTTCTAATATTCCTTTCACCTGGAGCTTGCCATGTATACAGCCTTCGGGAGGGTAGTTGGAAGTATGTGTTCATGACCGACAATCTATTTTCTTTATAGAACTGAGCCAGTCTTTCTCCTCTTTCATTTCGGTGACCCAGACCAAATTTACCAATCACATCGCCGTCCGCTCCTTGTCCTATTTTTGCGTTGAAGTCACCCATTACAATGGTGACTTCTTTTTTTTTGTATTCTGGAGTGCCTTCTTGAGGTGTTCATAGAAAAGCTCATTTTCTTCCTCTGTACTTTGAGTTGTTGGTGCGTATGCGGCTATTATGTTCAGATTGTATGGTACGGCTCTGATCTTCATTATTGCCACTCTGTCTGAGATGGGTAAATATCCTAGCAGTGTGTTTGCTATTCGGTTATGCGATATTATCGCTGTACCGTTTCGATGGTGTGTACCATCTTCGCCCGCTTAATATATATTATAGTTTCCCCCTTGACATTGCCCTGTTCCTGGCCATCTTGCCTCAGTGCATGTCAGAATGTCTATATGTAGCCTTTCCATTTCCTGTATGCTATTGTGAGTTTTTCCTGCTTGATACATACTTTGCACATTCCAGGTTCCTATTCTAAGTTGTGTTCTGAATAAGTTAGTTGTTTCCCTGTTTATGTCTTTATTGGTAACTCTCAAAACCGTCCTCCCCGGAGATCCGATCGGAGGACTTCTTACTCCGGAACATTTCATCTTGAGATTAGCCATTCCATGGTAGATTTACTAAGGATATCCATAGATCTTTACTGTAGCGGTTTCCCGTTGCCACTCCAGCCTCCTGCCGTTGACCAATTTCTGGTTCCTCCGCCTTTAAGGACGATTTCTCGCCCTGGGGGCAAGTGGGTGCCCCAGCTCTTGCTAGCTCTTCCTCTCTTAGCAAGAGTGAACTGTTTATACCGACAGTTACTCGGCCCCTACCTACGTTTGCCACCCTAAGGTGTTTCCCGCTCTCCACCGCACGGAGGTGTAGGTTCGGATTTTTCTTTCATCGGGATTAAGACCTTTCGGCATTTCCTAATCCCTCCAGAGCTTTAGAGAGCATATATATATATATATATATATATATATATATATATATATATATATATATATATATATATATATATATATATATATATATATATATATATATATTCTTAATTAATTATTCTTAATTAAAACTGATGCACTTTTATCTTAATTGAATGAACATCTTGAACGAGGTAATCCCTGTTTCTTATTCCACTGCTAAATTATGCTTATTCTTTATTTAAATATTACAAAGCATACAATACTATCAACTTATGCGGAAATAACCTCTCGCATACAATATGCCAACTCTACTCTGACGCGGTGCGAGGTTGGTCCCTCTAAGTTCGGACCAAGGTCCAGGAGGTGCCTATGACCTTCCAGTTTTTGCTTAGTGATTACGTTCTTCCGGAATTAATTTGCTCCTAATTTGAGCTTCGCGCAATGCCATAGCTAATTTCTGCAATTGGTTGAGCCATCAATGCCATAGACATGAGCGGCCCGACCCAGCTTATTTGACTATCATATTGATCCTTAAATTAGAGTACAAAATTATCTTAACTAGAGACTTGAACAGAAAAAAATTAATTCGAAAAATGAAACTCAAAACTCACTCTGTTAACGGCTAGGTCTCCAGCCCATCCAGTATGAAATCCTCCAGCAGATCGAGCCTATTGCCGCTCGATAGACTCAAGAGCAACGATTTTGGGCCAATCTGGGCCAACGTATCTTACTATGTTTTGCCTCTAATCATAAAATCTCAAGCAGTCATAAATTCTGTGAAGAGGTTCATCAATCTGATGTATCCCGATGCAATATGTATATCCTAGGTCGTCTCTTTTCCCAATCCTCACATAGTGTATGCCGAAATGACCAGGTTCTATCAATGCCTGAGTTACCCTCTTATCGAAGACAGGAACGGAGCTCACAGGACGGAGTAATCCTTCCGATCAATCCTGTCCTCCATGCTTCCTGCCATCTAAGTGTTGTTCTTTTCTTAAGCATGACCTTTCTTGAGAGCTTGGGATCTGCTGGAATGTTCTGTCCATATCTGTCAATAGCTGTTCCTCTTCAGTGGGCCTTCGCATCCAGGTGCTCGTATATCAAATCTTCAATCGGTGGAATATTGGCCAGCTCCGAGGCCGCTGCCGTGGAAGTTGTGGTTTATATCCCAATAATCGTGCGAGAGACAGCACCCCTTAGAGACTCCAATATCCTTACATTCCTATTAAACGCCCCCTTTATATCTAGGAAAATTCCCACAGTGTAGCTATATGCGCTGCCTTTAATTAACTCAATCAACTTGAGAAGTTCCTGACTCGTGCTTTTACCTCTGACAAATTCATATTGATTGTGATAGTAAAACACCTGCTCATCCGTGTGCTCAAAAAGTTGTTTTCTAAAAGTTGTTCAAATATCTTACCCATGATGGGTAGCAGGGTTATGGGTTTTATTGTCTTCAAAAATTCAGGGTTATGACCCTATTTGGGAATCAATACCAACAGTCCCTCCTTCCATCTTCTGGGGAAGTATAAAGGAAGTAGACAATCGCTATATATCCTACAAAGCAGATCTGCAATAGCAGCCGCCAACGTATTTTACACGATGCCAGGGATTCCGTCCGGACCAGGCGCCTTTCTTATATTTATGTAAGATAAAACCTCTTTAACCTCTTCTCGACTTATGTAAGAAATCTCACTATCTGGCGTATCACAATTCTCTGCAGTCATCCTCCTGAGCACATGTTCGGCAAAATCCTCCATCACATTATCTCCAAGTATAAATTCGTTGATAATTACTTCAGCGGTTTCTCTAAGGTCACTTGTTTCACCATGATCATTTGCGCTATTTCTTAGTGATTCAATGATTTTACCAGTACCCTTCATCCGATTGAAAGCCAACTTGTACGGAATACTCCACGGGTCTTCCTTCAGTTGGTTGTTTACAAAGCCATTCCATGAGTTTTGTTTATCCTTTTTAATAATTTTTCTCAGTTGGTCTGCTACATCCAGGTATTGCCTTTTTTTCCTTTCCCGTTCTTCGGCTTCACGTTCATTCTGATATGGTCTTCTTCGTCTATAACAGTTGCTTTTAATTCTTTCGATGTTACTATTCCACAACACAGGCTTAGAGGAGAATATCTTCTTTTTGAGAACGGTAATAGATCTTAGCAGTTCTTCCAACTGATGTATGTGTCTGTCTATGCATGTCCTCGTTGGTTCCCACGCTATTCTCTCGATCTTGGCGAGACCATTAATGACCATATCAAAAGCTTTCTCAGAATTAATACGAGACATGCTTGATTTATAGATTATCGTATCTATATCATGATACAGTTTCTAATTATAAGTAATTAATCTATGATCGCTTAATGAATCTTCCAATATGGTCCATTCCTCCAGCCTGTCTATGGTTTTCTGGTTCCCCAGGGTTACATCAATGTTGCTGGTCTCCAAGAAACTGCAAAAGGTCGTTATCGATTTCCAGATATTATGGACACGTAACCCTTCTGTCGTCAAAAATTCTGCCAACATCTCTCCTTCGTCGGTCATTCGTGTCCGACGAATGCTACATTGGGTGATGTGCATTGGAGTCAATTCCCCAAATGATAGGGCTATTTTTGCATTGGTTTGAAATGGATTTGATTTTATTTAATTGTGATTGTAAACCTAACCAAGAGAATTAGCCTTAGCTCCAAAACTAGAAAAGTATCGACGCACTAGGATTGGCAACATCACCAAATCCATCCATCCCGAGCGATAAAACAACTGTATATCAACATCAACAGTGTACTACAACATCAATCAAAGACAGGAATAACATCAAAAACAAAGAGAGTACGTCAGAACATCAACCACGTAATAAGAACAGAGAAAACATCACTCATTCAACATCAAATCAACGGATCACACACGCCAGCCAAGAACATTAAATCAAGAATAAACTTCCACCGAATTTGTCAATCGCGGGGCAAATTCGGAGCATTATCCCATTTTTCCATCAAGCTCGATTAATCTCGACCTAACACCGTGAATGGCACGGTTAACCATGCCCAAAGGACGGCAACTAAAAATCCAGCGATTGCGACTGGCGCGAAACAGACGCGATCGGTTAACAAGAGAACAAAAGTAAGGGTCTCAGGGTCAACTGCCCAATCAGGACAGCAGTAGTAATAGTACAGATCCAGTCAGGATTCAGCGGATGAAGAGCTTGTTAAGGTGCCTGAGAAGAGAAGCAAGGCGACGACACAGAAGAAAAGCGAAATGAACGATCTCAACTGCAAATGGGACAACTTGATGGAATACATACAAAAGTTGGATGCTTGTTTTGAACAAGTTGAAGGCAAAAATAAAAGAAAGAAGATGAAGCTGCATTCAAAGACGATTAAAAACAAGATCGAAGAGATCAGGTTGCAGGTGGATGATGTGCTGAGGGCGAGGCACAACGATAAGCAGATTGACCTTACTGAGATTAAAAATATGATCAAAATATGATCAGTTCCGCTAGAGCAGAGAAGCCGATATCATATGAGAGTATGACTGCAAACAATGCTGTCAAGTTAACGGGCATTAAAAAGCCGATGTGTCATCAACCTCGAAGATCCAGCTGACTAAGATCGTGAACGGCAGAGAGGTCTCTGGAGAAGATTTCAAGAAGGTTATTCTACAAAAAGTCAATCCCAGCATAATCGGACTGAGGCCGAACAAAATATACGCGACTAGGCACAACAAAGTCATAGTCGAAACTTCCACAGATGATTGCAACAAAACTGCTATCGCAGCAATTATGAAACAACTAGAGATTAATGTGACTCCTGTGGGCAAGTTCAAACCGAGGCTCACCATATTTAACGTACCGTTTAATATTGATAAAGAAATGCTGAGAGAAAACATTATTGGGCAAAATTTTACCACGAACTGGATAGGAGAAGAAAGGAGCTACAGCTACACTGGGTCGTTCAGGTCGATGCCGCCACAAGAAGGAAGCTTCTGAACAAGGAGACCTTGGATCTAGAATGGCACTTATGTCGTGTCGAGGACAGAGTGCATATAACCACTTGCTATAAGATGTAATGCTGAGAAGGCGTGCAGGTATTGTGCTCAAAGGCACGATACGAGGAGTTGCCCGAATAAGAATAAGGTTGAAGAACATAAATGCATCCTGTGTACTCAAGCCAAGATGACCGACACTAAACATCGACCGAGGGACGCGCAGTGTTCAATATACAAGAGAAGGATGGAATCGTCCGTAGCGAACATAGATTTCGGCAGTAACGATGGGTAAGAAGAACTATGTTAAAATAGGGCAACAGAACCTTCATCATAATTATTCAGCTATTTTGGACTCCTTAACCAACGCGTCAGATAAAGACATCGACGTGATTCTTCTTCAAGAACTCTATACTTGGGCGAGAGACGGCGTTCGCACGGTTCCTGGTCTGGGCGGACTCGGACTCGGTCAAAGCGTACATTATAATTGTCAATACCTTATTTCATGGCCTTAAAATATCCCAACTTGTCAATGAGCATATCGCTACAGCTAATGTCTCTCTAAGAGGAAGTAAAATCGTGGTCTGCAGGTCTTACTGGCCTTCATCGAGTGAATTCGAGGTGCAACTACAATTAACTAAGATCAGAGCCATTTCTAACCAATGTAAAAAGAGCCTAATCATATAGGGAATTGATTCCAGTGCTCATCACCGCATGTGCCATTCATCGGATTCGAATGATCGACGAGAGATATTCACAGAATTTCTGACCACCGAAGGTTTGCATGTCCATAATGTCTGAAAATCGATAACAACTTATTGTAGTTCGCTGGTAACAAACAACATTGACGTGACACTGGGGAACCGGAAAACCATAGATAGGCTGGAGGAATGGACCATATTGGAACACTAAGCGATCACAGATTAATCATCTATAACTGGAAATTAACTCATGAAATAGACACGATAATTTAAAAATCGAGCACATCTCCTATTAATTCTGAGAAAGCTTTTGATATGCCCATTACTGGTCTCGCAAAGATCGAGAAGATAGTATGGGAACCAACAAAGACATGCATCGACAGAAGAATTCATGAGTTGGAAGAGCTGTTAAGAACGATTATTGAAGGAACCGTTCCCAAAAAGATGATATTCTCCTCTAAGCCTGTATAGTGGAACAATAACATTGAAATAATTAAAAACGACTGTTAAAGACGAAGAAGGGCATATTAGAATGAATGTCAAGCCGAAAAACGCGAAAGAAAAAAGAGGCAATACCTGAACGTAAAAGACAGACTAAGAAAAATGATTAAGAAGGCCAAACAAGACTCGTGGAATGTCTTTGTATATAATCAACTAAATAAAGATCCGTGGAGTATTCCGTACAAGTAGGCTTCTGGTCGGATGAAGTGTACTAGAAGAGTCATCGAATCGTTAAGAACAAATGCAAACCAACAGGGTGAAAGGAGTGATTTTGGAGAAACCGCTGAAATAATCATTAATGAGTTTGTACTCGAAGATAATGTAATATACTCAGGAGCATGACCGCGGAGGTTTATGATACGCCAGATAGTGAGATATCTCACATCAGTCGAGAAGAAGTTCAGAATGTTCTATCCAATATAAACATAAGGAAGGCGCCTGGTTGCAGTGTTTTAAAAACGTTGGCGGTTGCTACTGCAGACCTGCTGTGCAGAATATATAGTGACTGTTTCCTTCTTTTATACTCCCCAGAAGGTGGAAGGCGGGCTGTTAGTTATAATTTCCAAACAGGGTCATAGCACTAAATATCTGAAAACAATAAGACTTATTACTCTGCTGCCCATTATGGGCAAGATATTAGAACATTACATTAGGAAACAGTTCCTTGAACACACAGATGACCAGGTATTTCATCATTCTAATCAGTACGGTTTTGTCAGGGATAAAGGTACGAACCAGGCGCTTGTCAAGTTGGTTGATCTGGTAAAAGAGAGCACATATCGCTACACGGCGGAAATTTTCCTGGATATACAGGGGGCGTTTAACAACGCCTGGTGTCCAGCTGTGTTACATGCATTGAAAACCAAAAATCCCCCGAATAACTTATTTAAGCTAGTTATTTCATACTTCAACAGCAGAACAGTAAAACTGGATGTAGGTCCTGATGCGGTTAGTCGAATTCTTCAAATAGGATGCCCTCAGGGCTTCAAGCTGCGTCCAGCTGTGTGGAACCTGGTCGTCGATATTTTATTAACCAAGTTAGATGCTCATGAATACTTTGAGATTATCGCATATGCGGACGACTCGGCCATCGTAGTTGGTGGAAACAGCAGACCAGCACTGGAGATTAAAATGAATCAGGCTCTGGAACTAGTAAATAATTGGGCTACTAACAACAAGATGGAGATCGCGGCTGACAAATCCACGTAGCTGGTCTTTGGCAGAAAGCTGACGAGGAATCCCACAATTAAGCTAGGGAGGAACATCATCAGAAGATCAAAGCAAACGAAGTATCTGGGTGTGATAAGAGTAAGGCGTTATTTCAGACATTGAACCGAGTTCTTGGAAGAGTTTATGCTCTTCCGGCCGAATCTTTGAAAACTATATTTTTCGGCACAGTTGTTCCGCTTCTGACCTATGGGTCGGAGATCTTTTCGGGTAGGCTCGCTCAGATTAGGAACATAAGGAGGTTGGAATCTCTAAGGGGCGCTGTTTCTCGCACGATTATAGGGGCATATACGACAACTTCCACGGCGGCGGCTTCGGTGCTTGCCAATATTCCACCAATTGAAGACTTGATCTACGAGGTACCTGGATACGAAGGCTCACCGAGGAGGAATAGTGGTAAAAATATATTGGCAGAACATTCCAGTAGATTCTAAGGTATCAAAGAAGATCATCAAGGACACATTAAGGAAGAGAACGTTACTCAGATGGCAGAAAGCATGTCGGTCATGCAGGAGCTCCGCCCTGTTTTTGACAGGAAGGTGACTCAGGTATTAACGGGACATGGTCAATTTGGCATTTACTACGTCAGGATTGGGAAGAAAGAAGATCCAGGATGCCCATGCTGTGTTGGTGAAATTCACGAACCACTACATCGAATTTATAACTGCGGGAGATTTGAAGACAAAACGTAGTAAGAAACGCTGGCCCGGATTGGCCTATGGACCCAAAATCGTTGCTGCTGAATCTATCGAGCGGCGATAAGCTCAATCTGTAGGGGGATTTTATGCTGGATGGGCTGGAGACCTAGCTGTTATGAGAGTGGGTTTATAGTTTCTTTTTCCGAATAAACTCTTTTGTTCAAGTCTCTAGTTTAAGTCAATCAGTATTTGTATCTTAAAATTTAGGAATAAATTGTAGTTAAATAAGCTGAGTCGGGTCGCTCATGTTTATGGCGTTGGCGGCTCGATCAATTGCAAAAATGGGCTATGACTTATCACAGAGCTCAAATTGGGAGCAAGTTATTCTGTAAGAAAGTAGTCATTAAGCAAAGGTAGGCGGGTTATAGGTACCTCCTGGACCTTGGTCCGAATTTAGCGGGACCCACCTCTCACCGCTTCACAGTAGAGTTGTGCATATTAATGTGAGAGGTTATTTCCATATAAGTAGACATAGTATCTCGGTGTGCTTTTGTGATTTTAATAAATAACGTATATATATATATATATATATATATATATATATATATATATATATATATATATATATATATATATATGTATATTACCTCGTTCGGTCTTTTCCCTGTGTAGGAACTGTTGGTGGAGAGGGATTTGGTGGGACGAGCATTTCTTGTAATATATCGTCAATTATAAGACATTCCCTAGCCCAAATATCCCCCCCCCCCCCCGGTTTTCCGACATAATAGTCCGTACCTTATTATATTATGCTTTCTAGTCCTGGCAGTAGCAGATGCGATTTTTACCCATTTGAATTGAATTTTTGTCGTAGAAATAACCTGTAGAATTTTCTTCATCATCAGAAGTATCGCTGCTACTTACTTTATCTTCAGATATATTATCCAAGCCTCTTTCGCTTTCTTCGTCTTCTTCTTGCTCTAAATTCTGTTTTATGGCTGATATATCTACTATCTTGATCTGAAAACTCACTGTTACTATCCAATCCATAAACCATAATATTTTGTACTTCTTTTTCACGTTCATTTATGTCAATATGTTACTATTTCTATTTTCTACCAGCCATTTTCCATTAGTCATCCAAATAAAATTTTATCACACTTATAATATGAACGGGTTAAATTTGACCCTACACACACCTAACTCTACGGCAATTCAAATTAAACTAATGACATTTTCGTGGATCGATAGATCATTGACCGCCCGAAGATAAGACCCCTATGTTTCACTAGCGAAATCTATCATTGAATATGTATGGGGTCAAATTTGACCCCGCCATGATACTTAAGGGTTAAATGACATTAATGTGTAAATTTTCCTTTTTTTTATAAAAAACAAACCAAACCAAATTTCGGCCGAATCGTATGGAATAAATGGCTATATAAGCATTATTTTTAAATAATATCTTAAGATAATAATGGAACAATAACTGAATTTTCCTAACAATTTGTAATGTTGCCAAATATAAGGAAAATAAAATAGTGTCTTCCGCCAAAACCGTTACATTTTGTTTTAAGTTTTAGGAAAACGTTTTGCTTAAAATAATGTAAATAATCGTAGGTTAAATTTACGAACATTGTTTCTCTTACACCCCGTATATTTAAATATTTTTAAATCTTTTGTATCATTTGCCTATTATTTTGTTATATTTTTGTGAGCTATTTCCCTCTTTTAATTCATGTTGCTTTGATGGGACACGTTTTATTTATGCCGAAACGTATGGAATACATTGCTAAACAAATATTCCATTGTATTTTCAAATATTACCTTAAGAAATCAATAATGCAAAATAATCGTTGGTAAAATTTACAAAAGCTCTTACAACCCTGTCAACACTCATTTTCAATTTTGACCTGAAATGTTCTGTTTTTCAGGTAGCAATCTCATTCTTTTTGATTTACCCCTGTATTTTTTAATTTGTATATAATTGCTTTTCACCAGGTGGTGTCATAAACCTGTTGGATATCTAACAATACAACTCCTTGGACTTAATGAAATTGTTGAAATCCTATTTGATCTTATTATTAATTTCGATGTGTTTTACGACTCCTGTAATAATATTCTCAAGTATTTTTCCTATATTACTTACCTATGAGATTGGTCTATACCTCTCTGACTTCCGTGGGTCTTTATTTTTCTTTAAAATGAGAATCACCATTACGTCCTTCTAGGTTAAAAGGAAGGATCATACCTATATAATAAATCTATGTAATTGCTTTGCGATTTAGGTTTTTTAATACATTTGAAATCACCCCGTCTTGCCGATGGTTTTTCTGATTTTTTTGCGGTGATATCGGGGTTTATCCTACCGGTATTGTCGTCTCGTTTATTTGGTCGTCGGCATCGTCCTCTGTATACATTTTTCGTTGCATCGCCTGACATATCCCTTATCATCGTGTTAACGTTTGTCAGTGTGACGGCGATGTAATTAACTTTGCCTGCGTTGCTTGTTCTGTAGTTATCTCTGTCGACCAGTGGCGGGATCGTGCTTATTATAACCCTGTTTATCCTGTTTTTTGTAATGATCCAAACGTTCTCTTTGTCTGCTTGCTATTTACCGACGAAGAACTTGTTTGTTTCGTCTCTTAGATCGGTTTGTTTTGCCGTCTTTCTTTTACATGCTCGGGTCTGTCTACCTGTACGTAGGAGGTCGACGCGCGTATATTTGCAGGTCGTAATGATTTTATTGATCTGTTGTGTTCTAATTTGTAATATTGGGATAAATGGTTATCATTTTCTAGGGCGATTTTTTTTGCCATTATTTTTCCCACACTTTTGGTATTTCGGTTCACGATAACAAAATCTCGATCCGTAGCTGTATTAACAGTTATAATACTGGGCAAATTCATTTCTTCCCACATTGTGTTGTTATTTTTTGATGGCACTATTGATTTCTTTATTATTATTATTCACGTATGGGCCCTGGTGGACTACGCGAAGTACAATTAGAGGCGTTTGTTGTTGTTAGCCTTCCTTTGCGCCTATACTGATTTCATTATTTGGCTATGAGCTTTTTTTCTTTTCGTCAGACCAAGCTGTTCCAGTCCAGCTGTTCCTACATTTTTCTCTCTGGTCAACCTTCCAAATGTTAACCTTGTGTCTGAAACAGCCTCTATCCTGAATTTCACTTTGTGTAATATTTGATCTTAAGTCCTCTTTAATTGCAGCAATCCATTTAATTATTTCTACTTTAGCTCTACTCCTATTTTCATAAAATTCGACTATTTGTCTAGTTAGCCTACTCGGATTCATTCGTTTTATGTGCCCGTAAAACTTAAGTGTTCTTTTTATCATATCGCTATATATATCTGTGTATTGTTTGATTTCTTGGTTTTCTCGAAGTCGGTATGTTGTGCTATTTATTTATTTGGAGCGTAGGATTTTTCTTTCCTTCTTTTCAATGTCCTCGATGTCTCTTTTTCTATTCAAAATGGCTTAATAACTGTGTTGTAATGTCTCAGTTTTGTGTTTTTAGATATGCATTTTTTGTTGTAAATATTTTGTGTAAGTCTCAATGCCATTTCGATTTTTTGACATCTACCCTTATTGGCCGCTTTTTCCAACCCATTTTCCATGATTATTTCACCCAAATATTTGAATTGAGAAACTCGTCTGATGTTACTATATTTTGTTTTCAGAAATGGTGTTCTTAGTTTGTTGCAGGTCATGTATTGTGTCTTTTCAAGGAAATTTGGAGTCCTCCCTTTTCTGCTGTCTCTTTTAGGATTTCAATCTGTTTCTGTGCTGTTAATACATCTTGAGCCAAAATTGCTAGATCATCAGCAAACGCCACACAATCAATTTTGATGTTGGTTCCCCCCAGTTTAATGTTAATGTTACTCAATATTATAGTGTCAAAGCTGTATTGCTGTTCATAATATTGCTTCATTAGTTAAGTGCCCTTATTGTAAAATAAAGTTTTTTAAAAACAAAGTTGTCGGTCTTCACATTTAACTGGCGCTGCGATCAGGATAGTGTCATTCTGCCCTTTATCGGTTTACCGTTGTGCAGAAGTGATTTTCAAGTTTTAAGGCACTATCGAAGAAAGGTGAGAATTCGAGATCAAGCTATCGTCTACCGTGTTGTCAGAGAAGCTGTGGTCCAGTTCCTGCCTACCTCAGAAGACCAACAATTCTGACCGCTATACAGCCACGCCTTTATAGGGAACCCTTTGGTTGTCCAACTAAACAGTATTAGTTTTATGGATCCATCCTTGATTATATTGTAAGTTAAAACTGAATTGCCATTTTCCATATTTATATGTGAATGTCTGAAACTTCTAAGCGTTTAACCAAGATTTTATTGAATAATAGGACAAAATTAGGATTAAGTGAAAGTCAAGTAAATACAGAAACAAGTTCAAACTCGACACATCAAGAAGATTTATTAAACCTTTTAAGTAATTTAAGTTTAGATTCTAATATTATTTATACTAGTCAACCAAACATGGAAAATATCAGATACCACACGTCACTCTTGCCAACTTTTTCCGGTGCTCAAAGTCATTTGGAGAGTTTCTTAATTTCTATAGACGAATTTCATTATCTTTATTCTAGCAACGATAATGAATATCTAAATAAAGTAATTTTGGCCGCGATAAAATCAAAATTAGTAGATAATGCTAGAGAATTTCTTCTCTCAAGACCAGATCTGCATAATTGGCTCGAAATAAAAACAGCTTTAAGAGAAAAATTTGGTGATCCAACTACTTACCAAATTTTAATGCAACAATTGCAATACATCAAAATAAATAAGAATGAAAACATCCTTAACTTCGTAGATCGACTTAAAGCATTTGTTCAAAGAATATTTTCAAAAATACAGTGCGAAGTTCAAGATCAAAATTCAAAATTCATTTTATTTAGTCAAATACAGAAAACTGCCGTTTTAATTTTAACTGCAAATTCGCCACCTTGAAAACAATGCTTATGATACAAAATCTTGATACACTTGATAACGCTTATACGCACGTTGTAAACTTTAATATGATAGAATCGCAAGTCAACTTTGCAAATAATTCAAGTATATTCCACCAAGATATGAAAACACCATCTCAAAAACCATTCAACTCCTTTCAACATTCAATTAATTTTCCGCAAACGCAACAATCGAGATTTCCTAGCCAACCAATTCACATTCAACCTCGACCAGTTCAGAGGCATTATCCGACAAACGCTCAAGTGTTTGGCAAACCCAAGAATAGTTTTGCACCACAAAATAATAAACCCATTAAACTAGATGTCCCTACACCTATGTCCATTTCCACTGGAGGTCCTTCGAGAATATTCCAGAATCGACCACCTCATAGGTATCCCAACGCTTTTCAACCAAAAGGTCCAAGAAAAGTTGTCTCTCAGGAACTAACAAATGTGGAGACGTATACTGAAACTTATAACGAAGAATATTTCATAGAGGAACCTTCTGAACCCCCTCAAGGATATGACTATTCACAATATAATTTCCAACAACAAGAAATGTCTCACACCGAATTATGTCAACCATCCCCTACTGGAGAACGAAACGCTGAAGATAATCCAGATAATATATCTGAAAATTTTCACAAGATAGGCCCTTATCTGCCATCAACCTAAACAAACTAGCCCAAAGGATCGAATTACCATATTTCTATCTTCCCCAAATGCAAATATCTGCCCTTATAGATTCCGGTGCTACTGATTCCATAATAACACCGAAAATAGCTAATTTATTTCCAGAAAACCTCTTTTTCGAACCCTTTAAAGTTACAGCTTGTAAAACTAGATATAAAGAAGATAGAAATTTAATAATACCTTTACTAAAAGAATTGGGACTTAATTACGATATTAGAATGAGAGTGTTAAATTGGCATAACGATTTCGATGCACTGATAGGAACAAAGGATCTGAGAAACTTACACGCACTAATAGACTACGAAAAGAAAATTCTAACACTTCAAAATATAAAAATTCCATTTTCTCTCGCTTATAACAAACCTTTAGTTCGACCAATCCACAATTTTCATAACAATTATCTCGTTATTCCGGTAAATCACGAAAACGGCGTTGCTATCTTACCTTCTCTTACAATTGGATATCATATTATACCTGATAGTTTAATCAATGTAAAGAATGGATATTGTAAAATTCCGAATCCTACTCCTGAAGTTAGTATTAATTTTCTTCAAAGACTAAAAGTTATTCCTCAAGATCAATTCGATTTAATAGACCCTCCTCGCGAATATAACAGACAAAAATTCGACCCGACAAAACAACTAAGGTTAGATCACTTAACACCCGTAGAGAAATCAAAAATCATACCTCTTCTTCACGATTTCAAAGATATTATGTGTCACGATGGATGCGATCTCTCTTTTACCAGCCAGACGAAACACGTTATCCGTACAACAAATGATCGTCCTGTCTATGTAAAATCTTATAGACATCCACCTTCCATGAATCAGGAAATACAAGCTCAAATTCAGTAACTATTAGACAATAAAATAATTCGACCTTCGATATCACCTTATTCCGCCGCAATATGGATCGTTCCAAAAAAGGCAGATGCTTCTGGTAAAAAGAAGTTTAGACTAGTGATCGATTAGCGCCAACTTAACGATGTGACAGTTGAAGAGAAATGGCCACTCCCACACATAGACGACATTCTCGATAATCAGGGAAAATGCACATATTTCACCACTCTTGATTTAGCTCAAGGTTTCCACCAGATTGAAATGAGCCCAGAATCCATTGAAAAAACGGCATTTACTGTAAATAATGGTCATTTTGAGTACCTCAGAATGCCATTCGCCCTCAAAAACGCCCCTGTCACGTTTCAACGAATGATGGACGAAATATTAAGAGAATACATCTACAAATTCTGCTTCGTTTATATGGATGATGTTCACACAGTGAGGACGTATTTTCTGCGCTCCCATTGGCTAATGTGTTCTGATACTATCCAAGTGCAGCTACACGTGGCATCTAACAAAGAATTTTCCGGAATTAGGTTGTTTCTTTAGAAACGATCTATTTTCCAAAGTTTTTAGTGCGTGATATATCGCTTCAGTGCGATACGAGTGAAGTGGAGAGTGTTGGATATATTTTCGACAGGTTTTCCTCGACGATCCTGGCCGGTAAGTGATAGGATAGTCTTTGGGCATAAAACAAGTATAAATAATATCTTAAGGCATTTAAATCTTCAATACAGCGCCTTATGCGCTGCTTTTGTCTATTTACATTGCTTTTTATATTTTATTGTGACTATTGTTTGGCATAAATGGCATTCGTGTTACCGGGCCCGTCCAACGGGCCCGATGACGTCATCACAGCCCTTCAGGCTGAGTTAGTTCAGGCCCGTAGGGATAACCACGGATTAAATGAGACGATATTCGAGCTAAAGGAGCTCATAAAGCAATTAAAGGACCAGGTGGCTTCGCTAAATGCGAAAATCAATAATCTGGAAAGGACAGAGACCGCCCGCACCAACGGGACGGAAAATTCACCCCGAAAAGAGACCGCCAGCACCAAGGGGTCGGCAAAAATTTTAAAAAAGGAGACTGGCCGCACCAACGGGCTGGCGCCTAAAGAAGAAAAAGAGACGGCCTGCACCAAACAGCAGGATGAAAAGAAAATAATCATTGGCGATGGGAAATTGAGCGATGCCGATTTCCCTCCATTGAAATCGCCAAAAGGCTTCAAACCGACGACTAAAATTCCAGTGATATCCAGAATGGAACAGGAAGAAAGTGAAGGTGAAGTTGTCTCCATCGGCGGAGACTCTACAGACTCCGATTTTGAGGTCAGCACCGGTAGGAAAAGGCGCTGTACTAAGCGGAATAGGCCGTCCTCTGAGGAAGAGAGGCAGCCAGAACAGGCACCGAAGAAAAGACCCGTCGGAGAGGCGGGCCCCAGCGCAACACCAACTCCGGTGGCCAGAGAGGCCACCGCAAAGAAAATACCGGTAGCGAAGACCGAAAAAGTCCCGCCGGTGATACTACGCAGCAAAGCGCAGTACATGAAGGTGATGACCTTCATACTAAAAGAGAAAATCGGCACTGACAAGGCGCTGAATCGCCCAGAAGGGGTCAAGATTCAGCCTAGAACGTCAACCGATTACAGGAAACTGACGGCGCTCTTGGATGGGGAAAAAATTCCCTATCACACGTTCTGCACTAGAGATGAAAAGCAGCTTCATGTCCTGCTCCGCAACATCGTGGAAACGGTCACGGAGGACGAGGTTAGAGAAGAGCTCGTCGAGCTAGGGTTCACCCCATCCAAAGTCCAGAGATGGAGGAATAAGAAGGGACCACTAGCAATGGTATACGTCATCCTCCCCAAGTCACAAAAGGGGATATATAACGTAAAGTTTCTGGTGCATCAGAAAATCAAAGTGGAGAATGTACGATCCAACGGTGAGACCTCGCAGTGCTTCAACTGCCAGGTCTATGGGCACACGGCCAAGAAGTGCCACGCCCCACCAAAATGTATGAGGTGTTCGATGAATCACGCCTCAAAAGATTGCAAAAAGCCGAGGAACATTCCGGCTAAATGCGTTAACTGCGGTGGTCCTCACCCAGCAAACGCGAAAACTTGCCCCAGGAAACCCCCGAACAGGTTGGAGGGCAAGAAAGCACAGGAAACCGCCCCAGTCAAAACTCCGCCGAAGATTCCACCCCCTACATTCGTCTGGGGGACTCAAACCAACAGAAAAACCCAGGTCGAGGCGACGGTCGCCCCGACACAGGCCACTCTTCCAAAAATCCAGTTGCCGGACTTCTACGCAATGATGGAGAACATGATGCTTCAGATGGCTGCCATGGTACAGCAGCAACTGAACGCAGCCCTAGCCATGTACCAAACCGCCAATGAATAATAAAGATTCATTGCGCGTTGTCACCTGGAATTCCAACTCCCTGAACGGGAAAAAGTTGGAATTATTGGCGTTTCTAGAAGATCACGGCATCGACGTGGCCCTGATTCAGGAAACTTTCCTCAAGCCGAGCCAACGGTTCAGCGTGAGGAACTTTTGCTGTTACAGGGAGGATCGTCTCGGCGGGGCGATGGGTGGCCTGATGATTCTCGTCAAGAGAGGAATCAGACACAACCTTTTGCCTCCGACGGGCCTTACTTCCTCAGAGGTGATGTCGGTGCAAGCGGCTCTAGAAGGTAGTCCCGTTAACCTATCTTCATGGTACCAGAGACCCTGCAACTACTTCGATTCAGGTGAAGTGAGCAGGTTCCTGACTAACAACACTCCAGTCATCATTGGAGGGGACTATAACGCGCATAATCAAATGTGGGGTTCGAGATGGACAGACAAGAGGGGTGCTGACCTGTTATCTATGGCGGATAGATACGGGCTGAACCTGCTTGACCCGGACGAACCATCCCGTCACGGCAGCTTCTTAGATTTCTTCATCCTGAGAGATCTAACTAATCACTGCACTGTCCAGGTGGTCCACGAGCTTACGTCGGATCATTACCCAGTCATCCTAACCATAGGTACCAAGGTGGACACCTTCCCACCGCGAAAGGTATCTAACATCAGCTGGAGCAAATTTCAAGAGCATTTGCAAAACAGCGGGCCCAACCCGCGCATTGATAGCGTTCAGCAGCTAGAGGATGCGGTCGACAAACTAACCGATGATATAATAGAAGCCACGAAAGTGGCGACTACCTTCAAGACGGACCCTTCTCGGACCACTCTAGACATTCCGTCTGAGGTGAAAGAGAAGATCCGTCTGAAAAACAGACTATACAGACGCTATCGACTGACTGGCGATCCTGAGCTCGGGCGACGTGCAAACGAAGCCAAAAGGGAGTCTTTACAGGCTCTCAGAGAGTTCAGGACCAACAGATGGGACGATTATCTAGCGTCAATCGACAGGGCCGATCGATCGATTTGGAAAACGGCCAATCACTTGATGGGAAAGGCGAGAGCGCCGGTTCCCCCCCTGAGGACGGGTGATACTCACGCCGTCACGGGGGCGGAGAAGGCGGAGCTCTTTGCCGTCACCTACCAAAAGCAGATGACCTCTCTTCAGCCCTCAGCCGAAAAGAGGACTAAAGTTGAACAGTTCAGGCAAGAAATTTTATCTTACCAAGGAACTCCAAATCCTGGCTACCTGATCAGCCAAATAGTCTCGCCGAAGATAATACACAATATTATCCGAGGTCTGAAATCTAGAAAAGTTCCTGGTCGCGACCGCATTTCTCCGATGCAGCTGAAACGGCTACCCAACAAGCAAATAGCCCAGTTGGCAAATATTGTCAACGCTACTTTCAGACTCCTGCACTTTCCATCTAGATGGAAACATGCCCAAATCATAGTAATCCTGAAAAAAGGAAAAAGCCCAAAAGAGCCAAGTAGCTATAGACCCATTAGCTTGCTTAGCGCACTCGGTAAGATCGTCGAGAGAGCGATTTTACACGCTCTCAACGGCGTTCTTGCCGACAAGAACATACTACCGGACGAGCAGCTCGGTTTCCGAAGGGGGCATGCGGCCGTCCACCAGGCGGCACGGCTCGCGACGGAGATCAGGCAGGGTTTCGGTGGCAGGCGCCATACGGGAGCCGTCTTTCTAGACCTCTCGCAAGCCTTCGACAGAGTCTGGCATCTTGGACTCATAGTCAAGATGCTCAGGCTGGGTATACCAACAGACCTAGTCAAGCTATTGGCATCGTTCCTGACTGGACGCACTTTCCAAGTGCTCGTCGATGGCACTTTGTCTTCAGTCCAGCGAATACAAGCGGGAGTACCGCAAGGATCCCCTCTTGCCCCAGTAATCTTCAACGTCTACATGGCGGACTTTCCTAAAATCCCGCATGTAAAGACGGCTTTCTACGCTGACGACACCGCTTTTTATACGACAGCCCACGGGACCTGGCTAATCATATCCAGGCTCCAAAGGCAGACGTTAAAAGCCCAAAAATGGCTAACCTACTGGAGGTTAGCAATAAATCGCAGCAAAACCCAGGCTGTCATCTTCACAAGAAGACAGCCGATAATCAGACAGAATATCCGCATCCACGGAGTCCCCATCAAATGGGCCAGATCGGCACACTACCTGGGCCTTGAGTTCGACAAGGCCCTCACATGGGTGCCGCACCTAAAGAAGGCAACCGGGAAAGCAAGAGCCATGGCTCGTCTGCTTTACCCCCTAATGAACGGCAAAAGTAAGCTCGCGCTGAACATCCGAATAACCCTGTATAAAATCATGGTCCGATCCGTCCTCACTTACGGATTTCAGGCCTGTTTCCCGTACCTCCTCCCAAAGTCGATTGCAAATCTGCAAGCGTTCCAGTCACGTGCTCTTCGCACAATAGTAGATGCCCCATGGTTTGTAAGGAATGCGCAAATCCATCGGGAAACTGACACACCAGAGCTTCAGACATTCCTGTCCAGACTTCTGGACAAATTCCTAGCGACGGCGTCCCTTTCGGACAATCCGCTAATCAGAGCCACGGCAGCTTCATTGCCGGCCGTTGCCCCAGAGTGACCTTCTTCTTCGGTCATCACCTCCATGCCTAAAGGACGGCAGCTAAATCCCTCCGAACAAGCGACATTGTCGTGACGTTCGGGAAAATCAATGAATACAAGTCAGGGCCTTCGGGTCAACTTAACCTCCAGGACAAGTAGTAGTAGTAGTCAGTTCAGAATAAGCGAATAACCTCTAAAACAGTAAACGGTAAAATGTTTAAATTAGTGAAGTGAATCTCTTCTACCCAACCAAAAAATTTATTACTTATTACCAAAAATTACTGATTGCCAAAAAAAAACGAACCTCTTCGTTAACAGCATTCTCAAAAATATCAAAAAAGTCAACACAATTATTTAATTGCAAATTATCACAACCAAGAGAAATTAGAAGCACATGACCAAGAAAAACAGATGTCTTCGTTAACATCATTTTTCAAAATAACAAAAAAAGTCAACACAATAATTTAATTGCCAATCATGACAACCAAGAGAAGTTAGAAGCAAATTACTTAACATTATTTTCCAAAATATGAAAAAAAAGTCAACACAAGGATTTAATTGCAAATCACCAGAAGAAGAGAAGCACATTACCAAGAAAAAACGAACTTTTTCCTTCACATCATTCTACAAAATATCAAAAAAGTCACCAAAAATTGTTTTAAAGAGAAAAAATGTCGAGTGAGGATAGTGAATTCATTAATACAGTAATCTGCATTCATACTGAATTTTATAAATTACTCAATGAAAATTCTCAAAGATTGGGACAGGTAGAAAGAGTTTATTATGATATGATACAAACATATGAAAAGGGAATAAATGCATGTGTGCAATATTATGAAAATAATGATATACTAGAATTATTCTGTGCAATGATAGACTTAGGTTTTATAAGTCAACTAACATATTTAAATAAATTTGTTAACAGTGCGAGAATATCCCAGGAAGAAGTATCAGACAATGAACACACCCACCCAAACAATAACTTAATTAACGCAGATACTCATATAATAATTTAGTTGAGGAAGAAATATTAATATAATATAAAGAAATAATTTTTGTAAAGTATTTTATTAATAATAAATAAATAAAACATGTGTTAAATATGCTATGGATTTTATTCATTCATAAAAAAATTGTCATATAAAAATAATACATTTGATAATGCACACACAGATGCTGATTTTGAATGGTAAAAACATTTTGGTGTTGATTTAGGTAAAGGTGGTTGTTCATCTAGTTCAATCACAGGCTTTTTCGAATATTTCTTCACAACTTCTTCTCCTTTAACATAAACAAATTCTACTTCATTTGTCAGTTTTTCAATTATTGTTGAAAAATGATGATGTGGTGTAAGTCCATCATTCCAGTTAATACAGTGATGGTTTTTCATTAGCCATACGGCCTGCTTGTGACATAAAAACATAATGAGATATACTATGTTCATCAAAAGCTGCAAGCTCCTTAGGTAAAAAGATATTTCTTTCATCTTTAAATCCTTGTATATCCAAAATCAATCTCATATTTTTAATTCAGCAAATTTTTTAACAAGACTTCTTTGTCTTGAATAATTTGCAATTTGTTCTTTAAGTTTTTGGATTTCAAGAAAAAAGTTTTGTATTTCTAGTTGTAGGTTAGATGTCATGTTTAAAACTGAGATTTTTAATTGCTTACTTTAAATTAAATTTAAGTATTAAAAGAGTGGGGATAAAGTTTATAACTGTTTAACTATTTTTATTAAAGGGTTGTAGCTAAATATTTTGTCGTGTAAAATAAGACAATAAGCAGAAGTATCCTTTTTAATTGGGCTATTTATTTCAAATTCGATCCTCATTACTACGGAGCCCATTTGAAGAGTTTCTTTTTGGTGAGAACAATCAACGAGAAGATGAGGAGGATGGGTGATTACCTTGTTCTGTTTTTGTTTTGCGGCTATTTATTTGTCTACATACATATGGGAGCGCAAGTTCCTCCTCCGCCTCGTTCGAAATGAGGAGGAGGAGGAGGTTGCGCTCCCATATTTTCAGTACTACGATCATGGTAGGCGCAGAACCTACCATCGACAGTTGATAAGGCAGACATTTGAAAGATGCGTCGCCGGCGTGAGACAATGCGATCAGCGTAGAGTTATTCAGAGTCACCAAGTTTTACGATGACGAGCGCGAACCCGCCACCGATTGGTTTTGATCTAATAAAAGCACTCCTTCCATCTCTGGTCGGAGCTCTGTTTGCATGTATTAGCTGTAGAATTACCACAGTAATCCAAGTAGTTGTGGGTATGATCTAAGGAACCATAACTGATTTAATGAGCCTTTCGCGGTTTCACCCTAATTTGGCTTGTACTGAAACATGCATGGCTTAATATCTTAGACAAACATATGACTACTGGCAAGATCAACCAGGAAACTGCGCGCGCGAGCTGCAATTGCTGCTGCTGTCCGCACGTCGAGTGTTGTTCGATTCGCCGTCGTTCGCTCGCTAGCTCGTTTACCACCCTCCAAGCAGACGCACAACGGTGCGTCATGGTCTGTATGAGTGGGAGGGTGCGTGCGTGCGTGCGGAGGTACGAAAAACGTGACGACCATCTCGATGATGACGAGTGTGCGTCGAGACGACAGAAAAACCAGTCAAGACGCCTCGCTCTTGCATTATAATTTATGTCTTGTGTCGTATCATCGGTTCTTTTTTTTTGTTATTATTTGTCTTAAACAACTACCACCGTTTTTATATATTTATTCGTGTGTGATGTAGCTGTCGGAGTGCATTGCTGCTGCGCTATCGATCGTCATTAATTTTATCGTCTGCGTCATCGTCACGTCATCACACGGTTTATAGAAGCAAAAAATAGAAAGTGAATGCAGAACATTCAAAGATCAATGGAATTTTCTATATTTCGTGATTGAGTCCAGTAATAAGGCGCTATGTTTGATTTGCAATGAAACCATAGCTGTTCTTTTCTTTACGAAAGTTTACCGAAAGTTTTTTTTCTTTACGAAAGTTAGTTTCAATCTTTGTTTACGAAAGTCAATACTAAACAAGAGGCTGCAACTCGTGGCAGCTTTCGTGTCGCTCTTGAAATCGCAAAACGTAGAAAACTATTCGCCGATGGAAAAATGATCAAAGAATGCGCAAATTGCAATAGCCGAAGAAATGTGCCCTGAAAAGGTAAATTTATTTATAACTGTTAGTTTGTCAGCAAACACCGTGCCTCGAAGGGTGCAAGACATCACGGCATGACTACTGGGGAAAATGCCATTAATAAGAAGAACCTTCGATGGAAAACTTGAAAATCTATTATAACTGATGGAGGCAAAAACATGTGTGGTAAAAATAAAGAAGTGGTTGCACTTGTGTAAAGGTTGTAGACAATAATGGTGGTTCAAAATCATTAGTCTTACATTGTATCATTCATCAACAGTCCTTATGCGGAAAATGTTTGGTTATGTCTGAAGTTCTAAAACCAGTCATATCAGTTGTTAATTTTATCAGATTAACTGGGCTAAATCACCGACATTTCCGCAAGTTTATTAAAGAGATTGGAGAAAATAACTTACCATATCATACTGCCGTACGCTCCCTTAGTTGCGGAAAAGCCCTTCAGCGCTTTTTTGAAGTTCGAACAGAGATAGACTTTTTTTTATGAAAAGCATCGCCCTCTTACCGAATTACAAAACAGCAAAGTGTGGAAGTTAGCATTCTATGTCGATCTGACAAAATATATGAACGAACTGAATTTGAGATTGCAAGTTGAAAACCAGCTTCTCCTTGATTTATATACTAATATCAAATCGCTCCGATAGAAAATAATAGTATTTCAATCACAATTATGTAAAAAATGTTTGATACATTTTAAAACATGTGAAATATTCAGCCACACTACTGAGACTGAGTTTCCTGTCGATTTTGCAATCGAAGCTTTAAATGCTTTGAAGATAAATTTTGTTATTCGTTTCTCAGACTTTGATGTCATTGCAATGAAATTAAGATTTTTAAAATCCTTTTGATACCGACATTGAAACCCTAACCCCGGAACTTCAAATTGAAAACTTGGATTTACAGTGCAGTGATATAATTAAAAACAAATATCAAAAACTCTCAACTGTCTCATTGCCAGTGGCGGCTCGTGGGTTTTTAAAGTGAGAAGACGTAGAAGAAAATAATGCTGCTGAAGATTTTTTTTGCTTTTCCCTTTCTTCTTTTTAATTATCGTGCTATTGAAACCCTATACAGGAGGTGAATCAGGAAAATGAGGTAAAGGAAAGAAGCTGAATGGAAATAAAATGTGTTTTGCTCTGAAAAATAGTTCACTGTGATAAATGCTAGAGGGCGGCGCCCCAACGCCCTCACTCACGAGACGCCACTGCTCATTGCTTGGAACATATTTTCCCTGCTATTGTAGTTGCTGATAATCTATGAACAGCAAATAGCAGTAAGTCGCTTCCAAAATAAGATGGCTAGTTTAAATTTTATGGTAAATAAATGAATTAATTTTCATTAAATAAAGCTAATTATAACAAAGAATTAAAATTAATTAGGGGGGTATCTGAAGTGAACGGTTGTAATAAGAACATTGTAGATAAGTTAATTAGAAAACATGAGTTTAGAAAATTATTGAAAGACTCTTCGACTTTTTATAAAGATCAAAACACAAATAAATTCATGGTAATACCATTTGATGCCCAATTAACAAGAGAGCCAGACAAAATTTTGAAAAAAGTGGACATTAAGGTTGTGTATAAACCATATAATAAATTAAGATAAGTTCTGGGTAATCCAAAGGATAAAGTAGATCAACATGAAATGTCGGGAATTTACGAAATCAGTTGTCAAGACTGATGGAAGATATACAGGACAAACAAAAAGATTCATATTGAAAGATATTAATAACATATTGCCCACATTCGATTTGGAAGAAATGAAAAATCTTGTGTTGCCCAACATGCAATCGAATATGATCACAATATAGATATTAGTAATTTAAGACTGATTAAAAGTGCTAATAACAATAGGGCTTTGGATGCATATGAAAGCATTCAAATAGAAAAATGTAAGAAAATCATGAACCGAGATAAACCTATTCCGTTCAGTAAACTTTTTCAATTAATAATAAGCTTAATAATTAAGCTAATTATTAATAGGCTTAGTAAATTTTACGGTTCATAATTTTTAACGCTTTATTAGGTGGGGTTTTCATATAAATAGAACATACTTTAGTTTTAGAATTAGATTAAATCATCTCCTGATGATGTTAAGATGATTAGCGAAACGTGCGTCGAGAAGTTTAAAAAAGTGATTTGGTGTTAGTGGTAAATCTTTTCCAATTTAGCAAATGTAAGCTCAAATTTTGTTCATAAGTAATCTGTTGGATCTGTTTCATGATAAATATCTGGACGATTGTTGATCTTCCTGCTCTAAATCGTCGTTGGTGTTCCCGTACTTGTTCGCCTTTAAATTCTTATAAACTAAGAATTCCTTTTTGGCAACGCCGCACTCGGCAACACAGGCAACACAGTATCGCGAACATCGGTACGTGGGTCTCTCGGGCAATTAATACAAGTAATACCTGTTACAAAAATTTCCCATCTTTTATGTTCATAGTTTGCATATGAACATAATTTGGACTGTTATTATCGAGGGAATGTAGAGTTGCCAGTCAGTGAAGCAGTATTTTAGTATTCCGCCCTTAAATACCGCTGTTTTTCGAGGAAATATGTTAGTGTCTTTGAAATTTTCGACCCATTGTCACCCAACTAAGCAGGCCGGATGCTTCCAGTGGTATTGGAACAAAGGCCAATAGGAGGATACATTCTTTTTGCAACATAACCTAACCGGTTAAAATAGGTAGATATTTGATATAAAATTTTTAGTTTAATATATACCTTTTTAATGTAGGGGATTTGTTGAAAATTGAAAGTATATTTGACCGAGTAACAATTTGTCCATTTGCCTGGGATTAACGAGTAGTTTGAGTTGAAATTTTACTTTCATTCTGTTTTGTACCCAGGTACTATGTAATGATGTAAAAACTGTTTGGACTATAGTATACTAAGTTTACTTATGATCAATTTTCCACCAATTTTTTGAAAGAAATCCGGTTAGAATATCTTAAAACAGACAGGTATCCATCCTATTTTCTACTATCATATAAAAATATACAATTTTAAACACAACTCTAATTGGACTTTTCTATTTTGATTTTATTCAGTGAATGGTAATTTTACTGCATCCAGTCAGTGTGGAATGTTAGATCATTAAAACTGACTGAATTTTGAAAAAATATCTATGTGATACCTGACTAAAAAAAGAGAGGAAACAATTTACGGTTAGGGGTGCATCAGCATCTAAGGCTATTTAGCAACTGGACCTGCAGCTTAACGTGGGTTCCGAACCGACTTGCGAGTGACCAACATAGAACACTTCTCAGAAGGCATCCGGCCTTACCCAGCCTTTAACTGGCGTGACTGAGAGGTAATTCGTTGCCGGATTTTACACTCTTGCCTAGAAACAGTCACAGACATTTAGGTGCGGATATGTGTGGGCGTGTGTGTATGTGTATGTGGGTATATAAATGTGTGTGTGTAGGGTAGGAAGTAAGACGGATAGAAGAACTAAAGAAAAAAACACATCCGAGCGCTGGAATCCAACCAGCTACCTTTGGATTGCCAGGCAGACGACTAACCCATCACACCACCGCGGCCGGCATACCTGCCTAAAGGATATCCATTAGATGCTGAGTATTTAATTAAAATTTAATAATATCCTTTGATATTAGAAATTGTTATTAACATTTTGATTAATAATTTTTATTATTCTAGAATCACAAAATGAATTGCAAAGGTGACTCAGAAGTCTTCATGACTTTAAAGTAGTTTTACAATGAATTGAACAGTATCAATAAAAGACATCCAGAGGAATAACATGGAAGTAAAATGTAATATGGTAGGTAAATTAAATCACTATTTAAAAAACCTAGTCATAATATGTAGATTTACTTGTTAATTACATTATAGACATTGTGAACGTAACAAAAAACAAATTCTATTTGACAAATGGTTTAAATTATATCTTTTGATTAATTTTCATAAATTTATCGAATCTAAATGTGATTAATATCAACTGTCTACAAACGCAATAGAAATGAATTCTTTCTAATATCTACAAATACGTATTAGTAAAAAATATATATTATTACATTGCATTATTTTAAAAATGCCCACAGAACACATCAATTCTATTTGCAGCTGCAAATGATGGGTTTCAACATTCCACTATTGAGATATACATTTACATATGTAAAGTGGAATATATGTAATATGTAAAGAGATATGTAAAGTGGGGTATGGAAATTGTCTAAAAGAGTACTGTGTTTTTAACATTACTTATCTACTACAGGAGAAGTAAAATCAAAAAAGCCTCAGGTCAGGGGTACCTTATAAGTTTTCAATATTGTGGAAGGAGTTTGAAATGTGAAACAAACTTTAATCCAAAGGCAAAATGGAACCTCAAGGAGAACCTGTTGCAGAACAGTGTTTAGTGGCATTGGAAGGTAAGATTTAGAAACTTAAAAAATCCCTTTTTTCAGTTAATCCTGGTCCAGATTAATTTATAATTATTAATTGGCTTTTTGGGTTTTTTTAATTGATCATTACACATATTAATTCTCTGGTACCCCTACTTGCTAATGCTGATGACAATACAAAAATAAACTGGTTCACAAAAGGGTAAATATTTTAAATCACCAGAGTGATTTAATTACTTCAAATATCAAAAATGATAAATTCTAACTAACTGATAAGTTTGAAGAATTCAGCTGAAAGTCTGAAAGCAATTACTTTTTTTCAGAAAACCACAGGTTGTGATCCTGTAAGGTTCACTTCTTTCTGCTCATCTCTTTAACATGCAAAGCATTGATTTTTCAAAGGAAAAAATGTAAGACTAACCCAAGTCGAAGTTGAACAATATTGCTATCATGGAAGTATCATAGGTGGGGTGGTTAATATGCTTAATGTGATACTAGCAGAATCACTTGAATGGTTTAGGGAATGGAAATTACTAAAGACAAAGGCAGTGAAGATGACTTGACATATACAAAACTATATCAATTTCAGGGAATGACCGAACATTCAAACTAGCTCAAGCTTCTTCAAAAAGCGAGGGTACCAATTTGTGTTGCCCTTGCCCCAAGGGAAATGTCCATTTATTTCTTTATGGCCAAACCATTTTGGTTTGTCATTTCTAAGGATTATAAAAATGTTAGCAATCTAAGATCTAATTTTTTCCTAACGACATAATGAAACTTTAGTTTTTGGATGGTGTTGGCTTCTACTTGATGGAAATTCATTATAAATATTTCATAAAAGACTAGGATAGTTTTCGTATGTAACAATGTATTTTTTGTTTAGCCTATTGTTTTAGACCAAATCGAGTAAAATTAGGTTTTTAATATTTGTTTTTAATCATTGTAGGAGAAGCAGAAAAGAAGACTTGATTCAATCACTGGAGTAGCCTGTTAGTATGCAGAACCTCTAAATGGGTTTGATGTGCTTTTAATCAGTTTCCAGAATTAAATCGCATAACTACAGAACTGACTACAATGGAATAGCAAGGTAAATGTATTGATATACCACCAAGGCTACAGTTTTAAAACAATCTTATAGTCTATGATTTCAAATATTTCTTCTTATTTATATTTTTCTGCTGGTATTTTCACACACTCTTTTGCAAGGCTCAATAAAAAGTGATCTTGAGCTTGACAGCTGCTTTGTAACTTTTCACCTCACTTAAACATTTGAATGTGCTCCCACACTATTAAATCAGGGAAATAGACCATCCTTCCATCTGGAGATGGATCACCATCCTTCCATTTAGAAATATCTAAATTTTATTATGGGTAGTGTATATTACATATAATTTTAATTGCCATTCGATTTTCATCACAAAGACCATTAGAATTACTCAACTTTATTAAGACACATTAGATATTGACTTTTTGGGAATATTGGCCTTTAGAATTTATAACCCAGTAAGGATTACCTCTGGCCCAGTATCTACAGTTTTTAGACAATATAACCTCATTAGTGGTGAATGTAGCCTTAACAGTAAACATAATCTTCTTCAGGAAATGTCTGTCATTTAAAAAATCACCTTGGGTCCAATAACAATAGTCTAATCTTTAATTATCATCACCTTTCAATGTATGTAAGAACTTCAGTTTATAGGGCTTGATTTTGCGACGAACTAAACATCTGATTTTATCCTTGCTAATATTCAGTTCAGATGATAAATCTCGAAGGCTCATGCATGAATTTGCTCGCTTTTCCGCGAATATATCATTATTTTCAGGATGCGAGTGTATTCGACGAGGTTAACCTTTTTGATGAATTTTAATAACACTACCAGTTTCATTGAAAAGAGCATTTGCAGCGGCTGCTTTTCCATGAGTAATGGGAGCACGTTGGGGATGTCTCATGTTAAATTTTGCAGCAACTTCTTTGCTACTACGAGCAAAATCACTAAACAACTTGGATTAACATTTGTATCTCTTGAGATTTTCACTTTGTTTCTTTTCGAGCGGTTGTTGGGTGTGATATTAATTAACTGGCCCGTTATTTATGAAAATATAAATTATCATGTAGTATGTGAGTATATTTTAAGTTTTAATATCAGGTATGGCTTTGAACTCAAATAATGAAAAACTCAATTGTTCATGTAATGTCCATCAAGAAAATATGCATTTTAAACTTCTTTATGATAGTTAAGGTTAGGTTTATCGTTTTAATACCTTTGTACTTATATATTTTCACTATTTTAGAGAAGAATGCCTTCCAAATGGTCATATTGAGATGTCAGATGAAAACATATATGGTTTGTGTGAGATACAGCACATTTGAACAGAAAAAGGTAAGTGTTAATTGTTATTTTGTAAATGGACGTTTTAAACATCGCACAGGAGAGTTTTTCCCCGTTTTTATCTTTAAATGTATTTTGGATCAGGCATTTGTCATCTGATGAGGATGAGGATACTTATTATTTGTTGGTTTCATTCCCACAGATTATTACATTATCTTTTTAACCTTTTCTATTCATTCCAAAATGGGTTTTCTATATTTGTCTTCATAATTGGATATTTGGGGTGTCTTGTTTATTTAATAGAGATCTGATATGAGAAATGAAAATCAGTAATAAGTGACTTTAGTTGGATGTATGTGAATGCACATTGTTGGAATCATGTTCCAATCTATTTTTCTGTTGGAACGTTTGGTCTGAAGCACTAAACTCGAAGATATTTACCAGTAAAAACACAAATCACTTTTAAACTTCTCGAGGAACCTTGATGATGCTAACGTGGTTAGCGAAACGTACGTTCAGAAGTTCAACAAAGTGATTTGATGTTTAGTGGTAAATCTCTTGGAGTTCTTGTATATACGTTTCATATGTATAAAACTTATTATTTGAGAGTTGATGCTTGAATTTCATTAAATCAAATTTTAAATACATTGATCTGACATTTTTTTTGTAATGAACAGCTTTCTGATTAGTTGGCATTTTTTTATTGTCATCTTATTAACTCTAGAGCAATATCTAGTTTATTCTTCAAACTCATTGAAGAGGCCACTCCTTACCTTCCTATCAATTTGCTACCAATACTGCTCAGTATTGTTTAGTGTGTGTTTAAATTTGTGTGTGTGTAAAAAAGTGTTTAAATTTTGATTCAAAATACAGTGATGGCCAATAAAGTGTGTAAAGAGTGGTGGAGCCTTATTATGTTTACCATTTTTATGTTATTTCTATGTCAATAATAATTTTCCAGAATTAATTTACTGAGCATCTAAAGGCATACATGGTATTAGTCTGAATATAAACTATTACTTTATTCATAACTATATGTTGGTGAGATATTTTAGAAAAAATTACGTGATCAAAAAAATAAGAGTAATTTTTATTACAAATAATAAAAGAACTAAAAGGTGAAATTCTCTAAAATTCTTTAGACTATATAATTTCCGAAGCTTAGTAGCAGAGCCCTTACTTTGTAACATGGCCCTTACTATGTAGCATGGTCCTTATTCTTAATTATTGATTGACATCTTGGCATGGAGTCGATTAAATGTTTGTATCACTCTACAGGTATTCAAAACCAAGCTGTCAGAATTTCTGGTCACCATTTCTTCTTGTTTGCTTTTTTTTTCTTTACCAGCAAAATGTCGTTTTTACTCTTTCCAATGACCTAAATGATCTACCTGCTGCATTGATATTTTAAAATGTTCTTTGGAAGAGATTTGGAAAAACAGTTCTCTTCACTGCTGCCAAAGTAGTCAGCTTTCTTTAATCGAAACCGTCAATCTTCATGACATCAAATTTATGAACCCTACAATTTCGTTTTAATTCTGTATGTTCGTTTATTACGATTGAACCAAAATTTAGGTTTAAGGCAGTTCATGTTATTTACAGTTTTTTAGTTTTAAAAACATAACTGTTACACTTATTTACTAGCGTAAAATCTCCAATATATGGATTTTGATCTAGACATTATAATTTTTACACCTTATACCTTATATATATATATATATATATATATATATATATATATATATATATATATATATATATATATATATATATATATATATATATATATATATATATAGATTTTTTTGATTGCTCCATTATTTTTAACTAAAAAGATTAATAATAACAGTTTTCGATTATATAAATCATCAATCCATTATGGGAGGATTCGTCAGCAGATGATTGATTTAATAATTAGGTTTGAGCAATCTGAGCTGAATTAAGTATCTTAATCATGATGATGATTTTAACTAAACTATAACTAATATTTTTGTTTAGTATATATTTCTCAAACAACCTTTCATCTCAAATAAAACGATAGGTCTATCGTTTGTTTAGAAGGTCTTTAGCATAAATTTATGCAAGAAAAATGTTTGTTTAATTTACATCTTCCGGTCTCTTGTTTTTATTGCATTTGGCCAGATGCCGACTATATAAACATTTTTCCGCTAAGGACACTCGGTTCTGTTATTGTGTTTACATTCTGTGTGTTTACTGAACCTAGTGTTTCTGAATACGTGAGTATGTTTTAAATATTTTTAAGTTTTAATATGGGTCTAACCTCAAGTAAGAAAAAATTAGTTTCAAAACTTTCAGGACCGAACTATATATAAGAATTTATTCATTCAACTTTTCGAAGTGTTCAGATCACCGAAGTTTAAGGCTTTTGTAGTTGAATTGATGTAAATAGAATTGCATTTATTTATTTTCACTGTTTTATATAAAAATGTCTCCCAAATGTTCATATTGAGAAGTTGGAAACTGTCAGTTGGAAAAATATAGGGTTTGTGTGAGATTCAGTACGTTTAAACATACTGTAGTAAGTGTTAATTTATTTTTTACAAATGGAGCTTCTTACAGATTGTTTAACTGTTCTTTGTCACATTATCTTTTTAACCATTTCTACTCAAATATCTAACTACATTTTCTGTCTTTGTCTTCATAATTGGATATTTTGGGTGTTTCAATAGAGATCTAATTTGAGTGTTGGAATAACATTAAAATAATATTAAGTGATGAAAGTTCAAGTTAAAATTTCCAATTCAGATTGAATTATCTCCTGATGATGCTAACATTGTTAGCTAAACGTTCTTTGAAAAATTTGACAAAATGATTTGGGTGTTTAGTGGTATCTATAATTTAGTGGTTTAAGTATCTATTATCTCATAGTTGATGTTTGAATCTCATTAAATCAAATTTGAAATACATTGATCTTACTTTTTTTTAAACAAACAATTAGTAAGTATTTTTTTGTCATTTTAACCCAGATGTTAGTGAAACTTTTTTCAGGTTCTTCAGAAACAGGAGATGTTCTTTTAAAAGGATAGTAGTAATATGAACTACTGCTAATGAAAAAAGATAAGAAAAACTTATTACAAGTATGCATTAGTATATCTTAATAGTGTTATTTTAAAAGCACAGAGGTACTTAACATGCACATTAATAACTTTTGAGGTTTTATAGCTAGAAGTATAACATCATTATATTTTATTAGTATCTGAGTATTATGCACAATGAAACTTTACATATTTAGATAAGTAAATGGGCTTATCTCCAATCATTCATGATCTCAGTTCATGAAAACAGAGTTTAAAAATAGGTTTTAAAACTTTAACTGAAACGGAATCAACTGACAAGTGACCCAATTTGATTTTATCTACGAAGCAGTACTTATCGCGACATCTATTAAAAAGTAAATAAGTTACATGCGTTTTAAAACTACAGTAGTAACATCTGGATTAATTATAAACTTTCTATAATCAAGTTGTGTCCATAATTATTGTTTTGGTGCTTTAATTTGTTAAAATATAGAGTTTGAACAAAATATGATATTTATAGTGAGGATGTGTGGTTAACTTATTGAATTTCATTGTTTTAGACATAGCATTAAAATTGGTGAAAACATACATGGATTGAAATAAGCTTAATGGGAAGATGATGGGTCTAGAAAGTCCTTCACTGGTGCAAATGACCTACCCAATACATCATTATTTTAAAATGTGCTTTGGGAGAGATTTGGACAAACAGTTCTCTTCTCTGCTGTCAAGGTAAGCTATTCACTTAATATCAACTTTTTTCAATCGAAACTGTTCAATATTCATGAAATCAAATTTATGGACCCTGCAATTTCTTTTTAATTCTGGATGTTTGTTTAATGTGATAACACTAAAACTTAATGCTCAAGAGAGTTCATGTTATTTACATTTATTACTTTTTTAGTTTTGAAAACAATTATTGTTGATCTTATAATGTTTTATAAATGATTATACTAATTTACTACCTTAAAACCTGCATGATATGAAAGTTTAACTTTTTTCTTCAACTTAGACATAAGTTTTTATATCTTTACATTATAATCGGCTCTGCTTCTGCTGTATAAGTCTTTGGTTTCTCTAACTCCTGCTTCATTCTATGTTGATATTCCTTCTTAGCGCTTTCGTCTGTTTTAATCTTTTAATATTGTATTTTTTATTTTGGTTGCTGTTTCTTTGTTGGAGACACATATCCTTTGTCGCATTTTTTTTCCATCAAATAGTGGACTCTATATTTTCTCACGTCAAGCATACTTGAGTATGAGCCTGTCTATCATGACATGATTTATTTGGATTACGGTATGTTCATCACGTGACACCTGATGTTCCCTGATGGATGTTTTGGTGTGGGGCCCATATTACCCAAAGGTGCTTGCATTCAGCTAATTATTTATAAACATTGTCGTTTGTGTTATCATGTAGACTGCATTTACCTACTATTGAGGTATTCCGATTTGTGCAGTAAAGTCGCCTAAAACTAAGTTTTCTGGGGGGGGGAGAAAACTAAGTTTTCTCGTTCGTATATAGCAGATTCTCTCACTCATTAGTTTAAAACCTAATACACTTGATTAAAATTTTCTTTCTATGATGAACCCACATCCAAATTCATGCTTCCTGCCCTGTCCGCCATAATAAATTTGATACCTACCTTTTCTCAGCTAACCGTCTTTTGGAATCTGAAATGAGGAACAGTAATTTGTTAATGACAATATCAGTTTTACTTATTAATTAATTAATTTCCGGAATGTTGATATGCAAATCGACTTTATAATAATCGATATACAGATCAGCATTATACATATCGATATGCTAGTTGACATTTAAAATATCGATAGTAGAATCCTTCCTATATACATTAATTTCCCGCCAAAATGACCAGCGCCATTACCATTTGTATCTTCTTGAGATTACAAGTTTGTTTTACATTCTCATGTTCGATCGATTGCTGAGTGTGTTAAAATTATCTGGCCGTTTATACATTAAAATATAAATTATCATGTATGCAGTATGTGAGTATATTTTAAATTTTCTATATGAATTATGGGTCTAACCTCAAATAAAGAAACAATCATTTTTCATATAGGTGCATGAGAAAACATGTATTTTAAACTTGTAGCGCTGATTTCACAATTATTTATAGCAGTTTAAGTTATTTTTATCGTGTTAATACGTTTGTTCGTTCAATTTTTCGAACTGTTCAGATCAAGGAATTCGAAGGGTTTTATAGGTCAATTGTTGTGAATAGTATTGCACTTATATATTTTCACTATTTTAGTGAAAGTATATTATGAAAGTCCAAGTTGACATTTCAAATAGCTTCACCATCAATTGAGTTATTCAAATATTACTTGCAGTTTTAAGAAATAAGTGGATGTAGTTGGATTTGACTGGAATGGAATGTATATTATTGGAATCATGTATATATCAATTCTCCGTTCGGAGCCTTCGGGGTGGAACACTAAATTTGAAGAGATTTAAAACTAAATACCAAATCACTTTTTAAACTTCTCGACGTACTTTTCGCTAACCATGTTAGCATCGTCAGGAGATGATTCGGTCATGAGTTCACATATGTGTTCGATATGTATAGAACTTTGTATATGATGGTCGGAATTTCAATCTCATTAAATTTAATTTTAAATACATTGATCTTACTTTCTTTTATAATAAATAACTTTCTTAGTAAATGGTATTTTTTATATTCTCATCTTAATAATCATAAAGTAATTCTTAGCTTGTAATGGGCATACCCATAGGTAATGTTGTTTTTTTCAAACTTTATAAACATTGCCATTTGCTGGCGATGAGAGATTAATTAAAATTAGGTGAACTCTATAAGAATGAGAGAGCAAAGTATTAGACATTTGATGCTTTATGGCTAAGGATTAACACCAGGAGGACCTGTTGAGTTTATTAAGAATCTGTTGAAAGCAGATCGCAACTGAAATTGAAGCTGATCCTAAACAAACTGTACAAGAATTAGCAACAAAGCTTGAAACTTCGTTGTCCACAATGCAATGGTTTTTAAAACAACTCAACCAAATGTACAAAGAATGTTACTGGTGATGAAACGCGGATCTTGATGGGGACAGTCAATGATAAATACCAGGACAATCATCTGTGCCCATTTCAAAATTAGGTCTTCACCCTAAAAAATGTTATTGTCAGTATACAAGTGGAATTTCTCAGGCATAATGTGGTTCTGAATTCTAACAAAACCATAAGTACTGAATATTAAGATCGATTATAAAGATTATAGAGAAAAAGATTATAAAGATTATAGAGAAAAAGATTATAAAGATTATAGAGAAAAAGATTATAAAGATTATAGAGAAAAAGATTATAAAGATTATAGAGAAAAAGATTATAAAGATTAAGATTGATATAAGGATATTAAGATTGATTAATCCAATAGGTGTTAATCCGTAGAATGAAAATGTAAGACCCTATAGTGCCAAAATCACCCAAGAAAAAAAACGAAAGACTTCACATTTGGAAATACTTTTACAGGTTGCTATCTGTAACATTTTCTTGGTGAAAAAGGAAATCCTATCAAAATTGCATTTGAAAGAATAATTTACTTCAAAAAGACCCTTATTTATTAAGGGAATAAACACTTTGTTATAGTTATAGGCGAAGATTGCCTAAATTTTGTCCAATATCAAAAAAAAAACGGCAATTCTTACATCCTAATTTTTTTGAGCTTTTTTTTTCTTTCTTTTATGATGTAAGTTTTAGTGCTTTCTTTAAGTGGTTAACTGCTGTTTTTTCCCTAGGCCAACATTTAATTTCTTTTAATTACTAAGAGAGTGGGAGAAATATTTTTTCAGATCTTAATCCACACGTTTCTTTTCCGGCTTTGATCATTACAATTTTCAAATTGTCTTACATTTCCCCCATTTATTCCCCTTTTATCATAGCTGTTGATATTTTTTCCAATTTTATTTGTGTTTATGCATTGGTTAGTGCATTACCATTCTTTTTACTCTCTTTTAACTTATTTACGTTTCAATGTTTATATAGTGCTCGGTTAATTTTTACATATTGGGTTCTCTTCTACAAATGCTTATTTACTAGAAGGTTAATAATTCTTAATTTTTAAAGTGAAAACTGATTTAGCCGCGTTGAGCAAAACTTATGGGTTCGCATCACTGACAAGCTAGATTGACATGCTGACATGCAAAAAAATAAAAATAATAATAAATAAAAACTATTGAAAAATAAAAAATAATAAAACAAAAAATAGTAAAAAATAAATAAAAAATAAATAAAAAATAAATAAAAAAATAAAAAATAAAATCAAGAAAAAATATAATAAAAAAAAACAGCTATTCTAAAGATTCAAGTTTTCACTTTTGTCGGTAGTCCTCATGCCTTTTTTTTATGAGATGGGCCATTTACAGTCTAATCTTATGTCATTTTGTTGCTACGACAGTACCTTTCAAAACGTCAATGATTTTTAAACGATTTTCAGTTAGTGTCGTATTTTTTTCGTGTGGTATACATTCGTTTTTTCGAGTTTCGAGCCAAATAAAGAACCTTTGAGGCACAATCTGCTTTTCTTCTTAAAAGGAAAACACGAGTGAACGCCATCGTATACGTGTGGAAAATTACGGTGACAATGTCCCAACACGAAACTGTTGTAAGCGTTGGGTTAGAATATTCAAAAGTGATGATTTCGACTTGAAAGGCAAAGAACGCTCTGGAAAAAAATTGAAGATGCCGAATTGCAAGCATTGTCGGAAAAAAAACGATATGCAAACTCAACAACAAACGGCAGGGAGGTTAAATGTTGGTCGCCGAACCATTTGTGATCGTCTACATGCCATGGGAAAGATTCAGAAGGCAGGAAAATGGGTACCACATCAATTGAATAACAGACAGATGAAAAAACTGCGAACTTTTGCTTTATCGATATAAAAGAAATACTTTTTTGCATCGAATCGTGACTGGAGACGAAAAATGGATATATTTTCAGAACTCAAAACGCAAGTGTTGACCCAGGACAACCATCAAAATGGACCGCAAGACTGAATCACTTTGGAAAGAAGACAATGCTCTGTATTTGGTGGGATCAAAAGAGTGTCGTGTACCTGAGCTTCTAACACCAGGTGAAACAGTTAATACCTTTCGCTCCCGTCAACAAATAATCAATTTGTCTCATACATTGATAGAATAGCGACCAGAATGGGTTCTAAGATGCGGAAAAGTGATTTTGCATCACGACAACGCTCCATCATACCAAGCGAAGGCGGTCCGAGACACCATTTCTGCACTTGGCTGGAAAGTCTTGCCCCATCCGCCGTCCTCACCAGACTTGGCGCCTTCCGACTTGTTTTCATCGATGCCTCACGCACTTTCCATGAAACACTTCAACAATTACAACTGCATAATAGCTAACGATGGCGCATACTTTGAATAAATCATTTTTTACCTTTCTCCCAAATTAAACGCGTTTTTCTTTTCAAGAAAAAAAATTAGAAGTAACCCCCCATACCTGATACTTCAAGTTTGTTATGACCAATTGCAAGGATTTGTCTGTTAGGTGGCCAGTTCCATTTTTTGTGGGTAAGGTAATATTTGTTGAACTGTTTGAAATAATGTAAAAAGGAGTTTCGATGTAATTAAGATGTAATTTTTGTAGCAAATGTTTTGTAAATTGTTGTAGCAAATGTCTACGCTAGTTTCCTAATAGTTCCAATGTAGTAGCTACATAATAGCAATCTAATGTACTCTCCAATCATGTAATTGTTATTTTGTCGCATTGGATTTGACATTTTTTTTCTGTCTTGTTAAGGTTCATAATATCGTAAAAATACAACAAACATGCAAGGAAAATAAGTCTATAAAAACGTTCCTTTCATTTGTGCTAAAAATAAAATAATTTTTCTAATAATTCAATAACTTATTTTTACATTATATTTAATACTATTTTTTTTTCAGATTTTCAATAGCTGCTGCATTTAAAACAATTCACCGCAGAATCAGTTCTTCTGATGGAACCGTTGGCGTGAAGCACTAAACTCCAAAATATTTACCACCGAACACAACCTTATTTAATTTAACTTATCAATACGCATTTCGCTAACCACGTTACCATCATCAAACAGGCATCGTGAAATTAGATGGCGTGATTTGGTGTTTAGTTGTAAATCCCTTCCAATTTACTGAATATTGCTACTAAGTTTTATTACGAAGTGTTTTTAAATTTTAAGTTAAGCTGCTTGAATGATATTTACAATGCCGGTTTTCCGTATGTTGTATATATTGCTAATCAATTGTTATTTGTGGCAATAAAGAACCATTCTCTTTGTGTTTTTATTCCATATCCTTTTGATTATAGGTTCCAGCTGGGAGTTTGCGATGCGGTGCTTGCTAATATGTTATGGTGCAGGTAATGAAGGGAGCTGTTTGGTGACGAATTGACTTGGTTGGGAATTTTGTTAGTTGTTGGTCGACACAACTAGTAGAAATTAATGTTTGATTTTTCTCTAATGTCATAATATAAACATTTGGTAATTGGATAATTTGCAATCCATTGATCCGATCATTCTTAAGCTGATTAATTTTAATTAGGTTATATATGCATTCCTAAGGTTGTTAATCAAATATATATAGTTATTAACATACTAGCTGTGCGGAAAGTCCTCTTCTAGAAATTTCGTCCGCACATCGAGAGGGTTAATATTTCCATAGGGTTCGCGAAACAGATTTTGGCTATTGAATTAATAACCAGAAGATACATATATGCACATATAATTACTTAAATTCACAAATATTTCACTACATTTTTTAACAGGCAGTTTCTCACTTTATTGTCTTCAGGTTTGTGAAATTTTGCTTACTACTCTTCGTGTTAATACTTTACCAAAACACTTTTTTTACCTTGATTCTAACGTTCACAAAGTCTAATTTTAAACTGGTGCAACTCCTCGTGATCTACTTCGAACTCTCCACGTGCAACAGTTCAACCCGAACTGTCTTCGCCAACCTTTTAATACTTCCTACAGTCTACTCTGGAGGGTTCCTATATGTAATATATATATATTTAAAAAATCAAAATATCAGATCGAAAAAATTGATATCAATTTTTGTGATTTTTTCAGACTTTGAATAGACATGTTTAGTTTTGAAATAATTATAAAACTAAATAATTTATCTTCGGTATAAGCGGATACAGTACTGAAGGCTGCATCAGATCGTTCTGTTGCATTTGCTTCCCAGACGAAGTCTAGACGAGAGCCTCATCTTTGGTTTTGGTATTTCGGTTAAAGTGTCTAAACAAAAACGTCAGTTTGCTTCTTTTTTTACCCGGCTTATTCCATAGTTTGATGTGAACAAGTAAAAACGTTGAAAAATTAATTCAAAGCCTGCAGATGCTGAAACTGCTATCAAATGCTTAATGTACCTATTTAGGAATTTTACTTTAAGCTTAGGCCAATTGAAGTATTTTCCTGATTCAACTAAACTTTGAAATTTCCACCACATCATTAGAGGAGTTTTTTTTCTAAAGATATAAGAGGGAAAAGACTTCGACTCTGTGCTTAAAACAATTATAGGAATAAACTCTTGATTGATATTGTGCAAATATTAAAATGCTAATTGTTTCTCCGTATTACTTAAATAATGTCGTAATCTATAATCCAATAAATTGTTAAGACCGTTTACTTTCGATTTTTAAAATGTTTTAAGACATTTTCAGGTTGTTCATCACCTGCTTCCATATTTCAACTGCCGTTGCTATGGTGGAACCATCTCTTATTATATCGAGTACAACTGCAATGAGTTGCATTCGTAGCAAAAAGTTTTTGCATTGTCCGTAAGGTTTGTCGTTGAGTTATATTATTATCGTTGTCAATTAATTCCTTGTTATCTTGTCAGACCTGAATTAATGTTCGCCGGTTTTCCAGGTTGGATTTTATTGAATCAGTGGCGTTGTTCCAACGTACTTCTTGAGAAATGGTATTTTTTTTCCTTTGGCTTCTTTATATTATGCTGTGCCTTTCTAAAATATAACTTTATGCTATTAGTCTTGCTATCTGAAGCTAATAAGTGTAGAATGTGACAAACATTCGTACTGAATAATCATTCCTGGTACAGTTTCTAGTAATTGTCTCATTTTTTATACATTTGCGGCATTATCAATCACTAAACTTGTCACCTTAGTCGCAAACAACTTTTCAGTTTCTCCTATCGCCTCAATGGCTATATCTTTTAAATAGTCAGCAGTATATGGGTGGCCCTATGTGTCCACAGTTTTTATTATAAATGACTCTCCATTCGCTGTCGTACGCAGCAACAAATTATAAGTTCATTATAAACATTCGACTACCTATCTGAAACAAATTCGTACCTTCAATACGATATGATATTCTTGATTCAATAGCTTACCAACGCTATGTTTCGACTAAATGGAGGCCTATAACCAGGTCTTGGAGTATTGCACATTTTGTGAAAATTGAGATATTCAGAATGACAAAAAGGAGTATTTGTGACGTAAAAATATCTTTCTATTTGTAAATCAATTTCCTTTGAATACTGTGATGTTGCAATTACAGTGTTTTATTTAATAATATTCAGTTTACTGCATGATTGTGTAGATTTTTTTAAGTGGCAAACCCACTTCGGATGAGTGATCTAAAAAAAATAAATGGTCAGGTGCACATTAAATTCTAGTTGAGGTCCAGTCAACACCCCCAATACCCAATATATTTATTAAATTCTGAAATGAGTGTATATATTGTTAGAAAATTAAAAACATTAAGCCTACCTTGTTTTGAAATTAGTCTGCAGGTTTTTCGCAAATATTCTCTTTTGTTTGTTAACAAGCTTTCTTTGAGATACAATTTCAGCCCCCCCCCCCCCCCCCCCCCTAACCAGGAATTCCCAAAAAGCATATTGTATATCAGGTGATGTTTAATTAGTATCTGTGGTATAACCTGCATTTCAGCTCAACGTATTTTGTCTTTTAGATTGGCAATTAGGGTACTTACTTTAAGCTACATGTAAATTTTATATTTATTACGAATCCCCTTTTTTTATGATTTACCAAAATGTTCATTTTTTTTCTCTTATGGTGTCGGTTTTCAATTGTATAGTTGGAATTAAATGGACACTATTTGCCATTTGTTAACACGTTGCCTGCTGTCTCGGTCGATATGACCAAAAAAAACTTCTTGCAGGTCGTCTTTGTTTATATACTACAAGATTCGGTATTAGAAATATATGCCCCCATCTGTTATTTGATGATGACAAAGATTATATGTTAGATAATATGTATATTATTAACTATTGTACAAATATCTATCCAAAAACCAATCGCATTATTCCGGGTTTAACGCAGCATGCATCAGTTGCATAAAGCCACATTGAATTAACATAAATTGTGCGCATAATTTTCTGTTTTAGTAAGATCTATCATGGTGGGGTCAGATTGCAGTCGATGCTTTTTACCTTTTTCATAAATTGCTCTTTGTCTTTTTTGTTCTATATGTTTTTTTGGAACATTCCATATCTAGCGTCGTGCCATTGACGCTTATACACCGTTGATCCCATAAATAAAAGCAGTAAAATCCTGGACACATCTAATTTTCTCTTAGACGAAAAGATCTCCGGTGTCTGTCAATGATACGAATAATTCCTGGAAATCCGTTCGTCTTGAAAATATATTTTAAAATGCTTGACTTTGCCTTTGTTATAAAACGCAGCTTTAATGACAGCCAGTAAATGCATGCAAAGCTTGCGGACTCCGGCATAAATTAGGACCCAACTTCATAGCCAGCTCATCAATTATAATTAATGCAATCAAGATCTTTCTTATTGCTTTTCTTTTATAATGAACCCGCCAACCAAATTTGTGTCTTCGGAACTTTTTGGATATTGGCCAGTAAAGTTACCAAGACATCGGTATCATTCGCTCTGACCAATATTTTCGAACTTTGTGGCGCTTTTGATCTGTGAAACATTATGTCAGTATCTGCCTCTATGTTGACAAAGTCTTCACGTTGCACGACATGGTTTTCGAACGCATGTATGTAACTATTTATAATTTTTTTTGTTTTGGATTACTGATACTAAATTATCGTTTTCACACTTCTTCCATTTACAACGGGATAGTAATTCTGCATATTTTGTACAGGCCCAGGTGTAACTAACAAGCATCTTATTTTATCTAAGACAAATAGTCATGTGCCAGGATCTTCATATTTAAATTGTATTTGTTAATTATATCCCCACCCTCTTCGTTATCTTCTGAATTTTTATTTATTTCAACTGTAACAATACCATTTTATTTTTCTTATTACATTTCTTCATGACCAACCTTTTCTTCAAACTCTGCTGCTTCCTCTATTTTGGTCTCAGTTTTCACCTTAATCTTGATCTCTCCATCGTCTATTTGTATTATATTGTTGCCATTTTCAGTGTTAGTATTTATTATCTCTTCATTTAGCTGATTGGAACTTGAAAAACTAATTATTTTCGTCTTCACGCAATTTTTTTCCTTCAAATTTTGACTTCCTGATTTTTTTGAAACCATTTTCTTTAAAAAGAGAATTTATATTACGTTTTGATATTATAATTATTTGTGTTAAATAGAAAGAAAATAACAAATCTCTTTATTATATATATATATATATATATATATATATATATATATATATATATATATATATATATATATATATATATATATATTATGTAATAAGATGAATTTTCTAACTTTAAGAAATAACAGAATCAAATTGCCTTTTAACTAATTTGAAATTACATACAAACAAATTAGAAAATATATTAAACTGCACCGTATTTTTTTCCTTGTAATAATACATTGTAAGTTTATAAGTAATAAGAATTATTTAAATAAATTGAATGATACTAGAAATAAATGTAGATATATATTTTTATACAACTACGAATATATTAGTTTTACACTTTAACCATTCACTTTAACTTACACGCACTTACATTCACTTTTAACTTACATTGCATTCTCATATGTGTGACTCTATTGATATGAGTACCTAAGCTCAACTGAAAAAATCATCTTTGAAATATATTGGAAAATTATAATTCACTGCTCGCACCACCCACACTACGGCTCTGATGTGGAGAAATAAGATTTGATACGTCGGATACCAAATGCTCCTCGTCTAAATTCAGATACCACTCGCGAATTGCTGCTTTGTGCCTTCATAAGATTGTTGACATACATATACCTGGCATAATTTGGCTGGTTCAATGAGAGAAACAAATCGGACATGTTTTAAATACCGTCTATATACAATTCAAAGTCACTGCTACGGATGCTTCTTGAAAACTGAAGGAACAAATTGATGAAGTCACAGTGCTGGCGATAATATTGAGCCGTCTTTCCATGTTAACCGCCCAAAGTTTTTTTTGCAATATTTTTTGTAGCCATCTACGATATCCCGCAGCATATCGGGTAAGTCAGTTCGGTTCCCAACGAAACCTAAAATTTCATCATTCGAAATCCGTAAAAGTTCATGCAAGATGAAAAATACTGCTCGAAGTGATGTATTTATAACGCAGCGGAAGCTACTAGATGTAAACGCTTGCAGCGATTAAAGTGTTTTCTATCTAAGCTGTTCGTTGAGCTCCTTGCTAAAACCTCTGCCTCAACCAAAACGTCCACTAATCCACTGGAGTCTATATATTTACCAATTGCTTTGACGAATGCCATCTGAGTGTGAAATACCCCCAAGCTAATAAATATATTGTCAAATTTTGCCCTTTCGTTTTGCTGGATCGCCATTTTACCACTATGAACTACTACGCTACTTCTTGAAATCTATTGTACTCTTTGGCTTCTAGTCTGACAGATGTTTCAATATTGATAAATATTAAATGCAAATTTTTTAAATAAATAAATAATAATATAAATGCAAAATCCGATAAAATGCAAAATTTTTAAAAGTGTTTCTTGCTCTCTGTAAATTTCAAAAGCAGAGCCTTATAGAAGGAGAATAGTATATGTTGCAAGAGTGTTAAACGTCAATTTGTCTAACTCGCTGTCTTGATGCAACGTCAATTTGTCTAACTCGCTGTCTTGATGCCAATTGCTATCAACGTGTTCCTCGGTTTGGAGTTTTATCCGAACTTGATACAATGAGAAACACCTTCCGCGAATCAATTTTATTTCGCGAATAATTGCCAAAATACGCAAACTATTTCCCTATTGGTAAATGACGGTTGGGATGGTGATGCTTCATCAGATGTTGAGTCAGGTGTCATAGATGGCGAACCATCGTCAGCCTCGCTTGACATTCGTGATGTCGAAGCAACACACGGTATCTGGAACAAAGTTTTTTTTGGGATAAAAAAATAACTTTTAGACTGTCGTATTGCATAACACGATACATAATACGCGGGCAAAAGCTAGTTTTGTTATAGTGGTTTTAATACCCTCTGTAAGTCCACCATTCGTAAGTTTTTACGAATGGTGTACACAAGAGCACGCTTGTTTACAACAGAATGCGAGATTTACTCGCAACATTTTTCGGCCAGTCAAGTCATCTTTGTTTATCACGTATAAAGCACAGCATGTCTCCCTCTCTTTCACTCAGCAGCTGCCTGGCGCACACCTGTCTCTGTACATCCTTGTCTGTTGCATGGAGTGGCGCGCGCAACGGTTCTCTGTCACTGTCCCTACTCTTGCTTAAAATTTAACATTTAAAATTTAGGCAACAATGGATGTGAGACTCACTTTTGACAAGCCAACCTAATACTGTTGGATAGAAAATAAAATAACCTTTCATTTTATCCAAATCTTAGACTAATAGGGTTGCTTTTACGGCTAGAATGAGAAAGTTTAATATATTGTCAAAGAGAAAGGGCGAAGGTCGTAGTTGGTGTTATTGTCGTTTTCAATTCCTTTAATTGGTTTTCTTCAGCGGAATCTGATTCATTGGGCTCTTGGGTGTCAAATTTCATATCTTCCCTTGGTGTGGATTCTGTCGGTACCATAGTAGCAAGTTCGTTCATTATCTAGGTCTGACAAATCCTGGCTTTTGGATATAACGGGGATCGAGGAAAGTGCTTTTAGCAACAATTTTATTGGATTTCAGAATCCCCAAATGCCTTGAAATAGTATCGATTAGTTTAGATTTCAGCCATACATCCGTTTCAGTTATCGGTTTCATATTTTTCAATGCGAACTGCAACCCTCTATCTAAAGGTATTATAGATGACATGGTTATGTATTTTCGCCTGAGAGTTCGGTGGTCATTAATTCTAAAGGTTTTAGAATCCGCACAGAATTAGAAATAATTTTCCACACTGAGTGTGGAAAATAATTTTCACCGTATTACTCAATTGGGTTATTAAAATAGATTTTGACCGTCTTATATTTACGTATAACTTGTAAAATTATAGAAATCTGTTTCCTTAAACGTGCAGATGTAAAGATTCGTATTTTTCACACCCGATTCTTGAACTAATTTCTTAATTGTGTGATATTTACTTAGCTATTTTTTTGATGAGTTGGAATTGACAAGTAACTCGTTCAAAATAACGTAATAAAATACCCGTTCGATGTTTTTTATCGTCATACTTGATCACATCTGACGTGCTCTATACTTCAGTTTTTTTGATGGAAATCTCGATATGTTGTTTTCTTTTATGCAAAGCTCAACCACATCTATAAATTCTTCACGAGAGAGAGAGACCGAATCCACTTTTTTCCATGATTTTCAAAAAATTCGCTATCTCTTATTTTTTTGAAATATATGAAGATACTCCTCCTCCTCCTTTGCCACTTTTTAGATTTCTAAGTATTTTCGGCAAGCTCGCGATTCTCCATTTGATAAAGTGAGAATATGTCACATCTGACAGCTGCGTTCCGTTTCACTTGAAAGGGGCATAAGTATCCTTTTTATACAGACTTTAATTTTCGATTGTTTTATAAGTTGGTTTATGGTACATGAAGATATGCCCTTTTCACAGGAAATATTTAAAACGCCTCAGTTAATAAAATGGCGGTAAAAAGTGATATATGAAAAAAGTGTGATTTCTTCCCTTTTCGAAATGACTCGTTCAGTTGTGTTCTTATCCAGTCCCATTCCCCTGGATTTAAGACGTTTACGCGGGTTCGGCCAACTAGTGGATCTACTACTACTTGTCCTGGAGGTTAAGTTGACCCGAAGGCCCTGACTTGTATTCATTGATTTTCCCGAACGTCACGACAATGTCGCTTGTTCGGAGGGATTTAGCTGCCGTCCTTTAGGCATGGAGGTGATGACCGAAGAAGAAGGTCACTCTGGGGCAACGGCCGGCAATGAAGCTGCCGTGGCTCTGATTAGCGGATTGTCCGAAAGGGACGCCGTCGCTAGGAATTTGTCCAGAAGTCTGGACAGGAATGTCTGAAGCTCTGGTGTGTTAGTTTCCCGATGGATTTGCGCATTCCTTACAAACCATGGGGCATCTACTATTGTGCGAAGAGCACGTGACTGGAACGCTTGCAGATTTGCAATCGACTTTGGGAGGAGGTACGGGAACCAGGCCTGAAATCCGTAAGTGAGGACGGATCGGACCATGATTTTATACAGGGTTATTCGGATGTTCAGCGCGAGCTTACTTTTGCCGTTCATTAGGGGGTAAAGCAGACGAGCCATGGCTCTTGCTTTCCCGGTTGCCTTCTTTAGGTGCGGCACCCATGTGAGGGCCTTGTCGAACTCAAGGCCCAGGTAGTGTGCCGATCTGGCCCATTTGATGGGGACTCCGTGGATGCGGATATTCTGTCTGATTATCGGCTGTCTTCTTGTAAAGATGACAGCCTGGGTTTTGCTGCGATTTATTGCTAACCTCCAGTAGGTTAGCCATTTTTGGGCTTTTAACGTCTGCCTTTGGAGCCTGGAAAAAGCGGTGTCGTCAGCATAGAAAGCCGTCTTTACATGCGGGATTTTGGGAAAGTCCGCCATGTAGACGTTGAAGATTACTGGGGCAAGAGGGGATCCTTGCGGTACTCCCGCTTGTATTCGCTGGACTGAAGACAATGTGCCATCGACGAGCACTTGGAAAGTGCGTCCAGTCAGGAACGATGCCAATAGCTTGACTAGGTCTGTTGGTATACCCAGCCTGAGCATCTTGACTATGAGTCCAAGATGCCAGACTCTGTCGAAGGCTTGCGAGAGGTCTAGAAAGACGGCTCCCGTATGGCGCCTGCCACCGAAACCCTGCCTGATCTCCGTCGCGAGCCGTGCCGCCTGGTGGGCGGCCGCATGCCCCCTTCGGAAACCGAGCTGCTCGTCCGGCAGTATGTTCTTGTCGGCAAGAACGCCGTTGAGAGCATGTAAAATCGCTCTCTCGACGATCTTACCGAGTGCGCTAAGCAAGCTAATGGGTCTATAGCTACTTGGCTCTTTTGGGCTTTTTCGTTTTTTCAGGATTACTATGATTTGGGCATGTTTCCATCTAGATGGAAAGTGCATGAGTCTGAAAGTAGCGTTGACAATATTTGCCAGCTGGGCTATTTGCTTGTTGGGTAGCCGTTTTAGCTGCATCGGAGAAATGCGGTCGCGACCAGGAACTTTTCTAGATTTCAGACCTCGGATAATATTGTATATTATCTTCGGCGAGACTATTTGATCTGATCAAGTAGCCAGGATTGGGAGTTCCTTGGTAAGATAAAATTTCTTGCCTGAACTGTTCAACTTTAGTCCTCTTTTCGGCTGAGGGCTGAAGAGAGGTCATCTGCTTTTGGTAGGTGACGGCAAAGAGCTCCGCTTTCTCCGCCCCCGTGACGGCGTGAGTATCATCCGTCCTCAGGGGAGGAACCGGCGCTCTCGCCTTTCCCACCAAGTGATTGGCCGTTTTCCAAATCGATCGATCGGCCCTGTCGATTGACGCTAGATAATCGTCCCATCTGTTGGTCCTGAGCTCTCTGAGAGCCTGTAAAGACTCCCTTTTGGCTTCGTTTGCACGTCGCCCGAGCTCAGGATCGCCAGTCAGTCGATAGCGTCTGTATAGTCTGTTTTTCAGACGGATCTTCTCTTTTACCTCTGACGGAATGTCTAGGGTGGTCCGAGAAGGGTCCGTCTTGAAGGTAGTCGCCACTTTCGTGGCTTCTATTATATCATCGGTTAGTTTGTCGACCGCATCCTCTAGCTGCTGAACGCTATCAATGCGCGGGTTAGGCCCGCTGTTTTGCAAATGCTCTTGGAATTTGCTCCAGCTGATGTTAGATACCTTTCGCGGTGGGAAGGTGTCCACCTTGGTACCTATGGTTAGGATGACCGGGTAATGATCCGACGTAAGCTCGTGGACAACCTGGACAGTGCAGTGATTAGTTAGATCTCTCAGGATGAAGAAATCTAAGAAGCTGCCGTGACGGGATGGTTCGTCCGGGACAAGCAGGTTCAGCCCGTATCTATCCGCCATAGATAACAGGTCAGCACCCCTCTTGTCTGTCCAGCTCGAACCCCACATTTGATTATGAGCGTTATAGTCCCCTCCAATGATGACTGGAGTGTTGTTAGTCAGGAACCTGCTCACTTCACCTGAATCGAAGTAGTTGCAGGGTCTCTGGTACCATGAAGATAGGTTAACGGGACTACCTTCTAGAGCCAGTTGCACCGACATCACCTCTGAGGAAGTAAGGCCCGTCGGAGGCAAAAGGTTGTGTCTGATTCCTCTCTTGACGAGAATCATCAGGCCACCCATCGCCCCGCCGAGACGATCCTCCCTGTAACAGCAAAAGTTCCTCACGCTGAACCGTTGGCTCGGCTTGAGGAAAGTTTCCTGAATCAGGGCCACGTCGATGCCGTGATCTTCTAGAAACGCCAATAATTCCAACTTTTTCCCGTTCAGGGAGTTGAAATTCCAGGTGACAACGCGCAATGAATCTTTATTATTCATTGGCGGTTTGGTACATGGCTAGGGCTGCGTTCAGTTGCTGCTGTACCATGGCAGCCATCTGAAGCATCATGTTCTCCATCATTGCGGAGAAGTCCGGCAACTGGATTTTTGGAAGAGTGGCCTGTGTCGGGGCGACCGTCGCCTCGACCGGGGTTTTCCTGTTGGTTTGAGTCCCCCAGACGAATGTAGGGGGTGGAATCTTTGGCGGAGTTTTGACTGGGGCGGTTTCCTGTGCTTTCTTGCCCTCCAACCTGTTCGGGGGTTTCCTGGGGCAAGTTTTCGCCTTTGCTGGGTGAGGACCACCGCAGTTAACGCATTTAGCCGGAATGTTCCTCGGCTTTTTGCAATCTTTTGAGGCGTGATTCAACGAACACCTCATACATTTTGGTGGGGCGTGGCACTTCTTGGCCGTGTGCCCATAGACCTGGCAGTTGAAACACTGCGAGGTCTCACCGTTGGATCGTAAATTTTCCACTTTGATTTTCTGATGGACCAGAAACTTTACGTTATATATCCCCTTTTGTGACTTGGGGAGGATGACGTACACCATTGCTAGTGGTCCCTTCTTATTCCTCCATCTCTGGACTTTGGATGGGGTGAACCCGAGCTCTTCTCTAACCTCGTCCTCCGTGACCGTTTCCACGATGTTGCGGAGCAGGACATGAAGCTGCTTTTCATCTCTAGTGCAGAACGTGTGATAGGGAATTTTTTCCCCATCCAAGAACGCCGTCAGTTTCCTGTAGTCGGTTGACGTTCTAGGCTGAATCGTGACCCCTTCTGGGCGATTCAGCGCCTTGTCAGTGCCGATTTTCTCTTTTAGTATGAAGGTCATCACCTTCATGTACCGCGCTTTACTGCGTAGTATCACCGGCGGGACTTTTTCGGTCTTCGCTACCGGTATTTTCTTTGCGGTGGCCTCTTTGGCCACCCGAGTTGGTGTTGCGCTGGGGCCCGCCTCTCCGACGGGTCTTTTCTTCGGTGCCTGTTCTGGCTGCCTCTCTTCCTCAGAGGACGGCCTATTCCGCTTAGTACAGCGCCTTTTCCTACCGGTGCTGACCTCAAAATCGGAGTCTGAAGAGTCACCGCCGATGGAGACAACTTCACCTTCGCTTTCATCCTGTTCCATCCTGGATATCACTGGAATTTTAGTCGTCGGTTTAGAGCCTTTTGGCGATTTCAATGGAGGGAAATCGGCATCGCTCAATTTCCCATCGCCAATGATTATTTTCTTTTCATCCTGCTGTTTGGTGTAGGCCGTCTCTTTTCTTTGGGCTCTTCTTCTTTAGGCTCTTCTTTAGGCTCTTAAACTTTGGAAAATAGATCGTTTCTAAAGAAACAACCTAATTCCGGAAATTCTTTGTTAGATGCCACGTGTAGCTGCACTTGGATGGTATCAAAACACATTAGCCAATGGGAGCGCAGAAAATGCGTCCTCACTGTGTGAATGCTTCTGATTGAATGAACTAGTGGATCGCAGCCTTGATGTCTATTAGGCAAGGCGACCCATCGGTGACTCGCTTAGGTTATTTGCTATCTGGCGTCGCGACCCACTGGTGTCTCGCCAGCACGGCTGCTTTATACTGTGTTTACATTTAAGTCACCGTGAGTTAAATCGCTTATTGTGATTGATCCGCCCTCCAGACATATTCGCATAGTAAATATCGACGCAGGATAAATATTTTTACTACGGTAGTATAGTTTTGGGGTTAAATTCATATAATGGTTTAAAAAAAATAACAAATAATTTAAAACGTTTTAATTGCATTATTTAGCGATAATAGTACCAATCTTTGTTTTGAATGTAACATATTTAAATACTCTAAGCATAAAGAAGGTTGACTGTCACAATCTTAACTGAATATCGTCACCTTTTTCGCCTTCATATCCGCTTCCCTCTTTCCTTTCTTTTCAGGCGTTTTCCTATACCATTGTCAGCAACGTTTTCGTACTTTTCTAGCTTAGCCCTCGTATTTACCCAAAGTATGAATTTTGCTGGGGGTTGTTGTTATTACTGCAAGGGTGTCTTCATTCAAGTGGTTGTATATTAATTTCTCTTGAAATTGGAGAATGGAGCCACGATTATTATTAGCAAATTTATTTTGCCCCACCCATGCATTTACTATCATGGTTCCAATATTATTTTTATTAGGGCCTTTCTGGACAGATTGTAATCGATAACAACATCTGGTTTCTGAATTTGATCAACTTTTCTGTTGTTTTTACCTGTTGCTACAATTTTACATAGATGGTTTTTACGTGTTGTGACCATCATAACAGGCCTTTAATCTACCCATTTCAAAATTTTTACTTAAATTTTTATTAAATTAATTTTTTAAATTAATTTTTTATTTAAAATTTTTACTTCTCTAAATTTTTACTTCTCACGGTTCCACAATGGAAGCGTTTTTCGATAATAATTCGTGTGCTGAGGCAAGCTTGTGTAGAAATTATCACAAATTAAAATACACCTTGCATTCAAAAGATGTTGCTTTAATTTCATCGTTATTGCATGGGAGTGTCCTTTCCCTTCCTGAGCATCACCATTTTCGGTATAAATAGAATATCATAACGCAAATATAATTTGTAAAATTATATTCCATATTTATGGGACTTATTAGGGTTATACCTTCCTTGCAAATGGACTACACTTTCGTCAATAACAATACTTTTTCCAAGGTTACCTATGTTTTGAAAAATTTTATTAACTTTATTCAAAAAAGGCCTGATTTTATTGAGGCGATCTTGGTTTCTCTTTACTCATGGTTTTCTTGATTAGTTCATTTGAGTATAGCTCTTTTTTCGACCAATGTAGTCTTATATCTGGAACATATACTGCTCCCATTATTATCATTTTTCGCTTCGCGGGTCTGCGCGATGAAAGAACTATTTAAAAAAAATAACAGGTGCAAGGTATGATATGGGAAATCTGTGGTATTTTTTTTTTAAATTGTAGAAAGCGGTTTGGCGTGTCTTCAACTAGAACATCTGCAATAAAATCAAATTCAGTACCGTTGACATTACAATTTAAGCAGTTCGCTGTACCGTGCCTGAAGGCCATGGCAGTGGGCGTGGGTAGTTCAGCGGCTGTACAGTCCCCACTTGATCACATTGTTTATTGTTTTAATCCCTTTGACGTCATCGTTACTAGATAGGAGTAGCTTGCGCCGCTTCTACTTTTCAGATAGTTGCACTTTGCACATACTGGTAAGTGTTTTTCACTGGCCACTTTCTTCACGTCTTCGGTGTCCATGATTGGTGGTCCTTTAAAGACCATCTTCGGCCTCGTCGCTCGGTTCGTATACGAGTAATACTTGACTTCGTATACGAGTAGTCTTGAGTTTGGGCATACAGACGCACCCGTTGGCTGCGTATTTCATGAGATATTCCCTCTTCGATAGCGTGGTTCCCATCGCTATCTTGAAATTCGAGTAATTCGCTGACGACGTGATTATAATTGGTGATGGTTTCTTTGGTTTTTTTACGGCCCAGTCTGCCGCCGCTACCGCCCTCCAGGGACCCAATCGATGACTACTGCACAGTGCTCCAAGTAGTAATCAAATGATCGGCATCCCGTCGATGATTAAGATAGCGGGAACCCTCAAGGCGGAGCTCGCAACGGCGCGCTTTCCGCTCGACAAACTCGCGCTCTACGCCTACTCCGACCAGAGATAAATTGAACGTGGTGGCCGTCAACATTAACGGGAACACTGGCAGATCCCTTAAACTGCGACGCTACATCCTAGACTGCAAGTCGGCCGTCGGCTTCGTGTCTGAGACGCGCCTGATCAACAGGGCGATGCGCGGATACAGCACCATAAGACTACACAAGGCACCTACAAGAATAGGAGAGGCGATCGACCGGGCAGAGGCCTGGCCGTCTAGGTGCAGTTTGTGGTGCGCGTTAGCCACATCGCCCGCCTGCTGCCTCTCAGGATGTGCCGCAACTACCGGCTGGAGGACTGTTTCAAACGGCTCCTGAATCGGTCCGTCACCGTCCGACGAGAGATCTCGCTCCAAGGAATCGGCCTGGAGATCCGACAGCTCACTCGGACCATACTGAGGGCCAAGGACGCGGCTCCCGAAGATGAGGAAGCGGTGAGTGCCCGCTCGAGGAGATGCGGTGAACTGAGTAGCCGCGCCGACGACGATGTGCACAGGCCCCGACACCCAGTTACGGAGCAATCCGGGAGCTGACAGCAAGGAGCAGAGAAACAGCAAAGTCGTGGTGGCCTAAGACTGGGAGCTATTGTTCGGTGGTCTATTCCATAAATGCTTATTTGCATTAAAATCGCATACAAATGTTTCTTACTTCTTCTATCAGTTCCTGAGGAGCTGGTTCCGCAGTTGACATAATTGGTAGCATCATAAACATTCTCTTGGATTTAATCATGACCAAATCATTGTTGTTTCTATTGTAAAGAAGTCTATACGACTTTTTTTTTAAACTTGCACATCTCGTCGATGATCAGGATTTTGCGAGAGCCCTCAAGGCGGAGCACGTAACAACGAGCTTTCCGCTCGGCAAACTTAGGGTACTCGCGCTCTACTTCTAATCCGACCAGAGATAGATTGGACGTGGTGGGCGTCAAAATTAACGGGACCACTGGCAGATCCCTTGAACTGCGACGCTACATCCTGGACAGGAATGCGATCGTCTGCCTCGTGTCTGAGACGCGCCTGATCAACGGAGTGATGCGTGGGTACCCCACCATAAGACTACACAAGGCATGTGTAGTCTTATGGTGGGGTACCCACGCATCTATGGCATCGTCTATGGCATGGTGCCACAACTACCAGCTGGCGGACTGATTCAAACGGTGCCTGAATCGGTCCGTCATCGTCCGACGAGAAATTTCGCTCGAAGAAATCGGCCTGGAGATCCGACAGCTTACTCGAACCATCCAGAGGGCCAAAGACGCGGCTCCCGAAGGTGAGGGAATGAGCCGGAGACCGCGACTCCGCCAAGTGATGAGGAGCCGCGACAGGGCCCTCAAGAGGTTCCAGTCCGACCGAACATCGTACAACCTGAAGGCCTGGAACCCCACGGTGAACCGGGAGCTCACTAAGACACCCATAGAGGTAGGGGTGCCCGCCGGAGGAAATGCGGTGAACTGAGTATACTCGCCGACGACGATGTGCACAGGCCCCGACACTCACCCACGGATCAATCCGGGAGCTGACAGGAAGGAGTAGATAAACAGTCAAGTAGCGGGGGCCGGAGACTGGGAACTATTGTTGGGGTCTATTCCACAAATGCTTATTTGCATTAAAATCGCATAAAAATGTTTCATACTTTTTATATCAGTTCCTTAGGAGCTGGTTCCGCAGTTGACATAATTGGTAGCATCATAAACATTTTTGGGGATTTAAATCATGACCCAACCATTGTTTTATCTGATGTAAAGAAGCCTATATGACTTTTTTCTTGAACGTTGCATATCCCGTCGATGATCAGGACTCAAAGCAACTTAGGGTACTCGCGCTCAACGCCTAATCCCACCAGAGTTAAATTGGACGTGGTGGCCGTCAAAATTAACGGGACCACTGGGAGATCCCTTGAACTGCGACGCTACATCCTGGACAGGAAGCCGACCGTCTGCCTTGTGTCTAAGACGCGCCTGATCAACAGGGCTATGCGCGGGTACCGCACCATAAGACTACACAAGGCACCTACAAGAACAAGATAAGTGACCGGCCGGGCAGAGACCTGGCCGTCTAGGTGCAGTTTCTGGAGCACGTCAGCCACATCGCCCGCGTTCTGCTTCTCAGGATGTGCCGCAACTACCGGCTGACGGATTGGTTCAAACGGCGCCTGAATCGGTCGGTCACCGTCCGACGAGAGATCTCGCTTGAAGTAATCGGCCTGGAGATCCGACAGCTCACTCGAACCATCTAGAGGGCCAAGGACGCGGTTTCCGAAGGTGAAGGAGCTGGCAGAGGTAATATATTTTTGAATATACTTCAAGATTGCTATAACCAAGTCATGTGACCGCTTCCATTCTTTTCGGTAACTATTTGTTAAAATTTTTGAAATAATGATGAATTAAATATTTGCAATGTTATTAAGATGTAATTTTTAAATCAAACCTTAAAATGTTAAATAAAGTGATTTCGTGTTTAGTTGTAAATCCCTTCAAATTCACTGACTGATAATATTACCAAGTGTTTTTTAATTTCGATTAAGTTGTTTGTATGATATTTGTAATTTGTTCTCTGTTTGTTCTCTGGTTAGGTTGAAAACTTTGTTAGTTGTTGGTAGACAATCACTCTGTTAAAAGTAGCGCATAAAACATGAAATATTTTCACAAAAGTAGTTACAATTGATATTTATTTTATATGTATAATTTTTCCTTTGTTTAATTTTTTTGCTTCTTTTGACCAGTGAGTTTTCTCTCCGGTGTCAATAAACACATTTAGTAATTGGATATTTTGCCATCTATGGCAAGGTTGTATTTGAATACCTAAGGTTGTTAATCAATTATCTAGCTTCTTATATTTTTATTACTATAAAAATATAAGTAGTTTTCAGGTGTAAAATTGATCGATTTTTACTAGGCGTATTTACTTTAGGCGTAAGTACTAAGACTGTTTTTTCAGTACTAAAACTGATCGTGTTATATTGACATTTGTTACTTGAATCACTAAACTTGAATAATTTACTTGAATAATGTTGCTTTCTGGGTAATGTCGGACTTTAACTGACTAAAACCCCACCAACTTCTTTCGGTTTTCGGGTCTTATAGAGTTGGTATCTTTTAAATTAATTTATAGAGTTGGTATCTTTTAAAGAGATATAGAGAATGAAATAAAATTAACTATTTTATTCATCATATTCTGCGGATGAAGTTGACCCTATGCTTAACTTGGAGTTTTACCTGAAAAATTATTTTACATATTTCATAATTGTAATAGGTATACCTACTTAGGTTGTACCTACTGGTTAACTGGCTGGTTTTTGCTGGGATTTATTCCCGTTGTTGTGTCCTTAAATTCGGTTGGCTTAATTAATTTTTAATCCTGCAACTGAAATTTGGGCTGCCTGTTGTATTTTGCTCTCGTCATGAGTTGCTTTATATCATAACCGGAACTCGAAAGGCTCATGGCCTTCTGAGTTCCGCATTTTCATGCGTGCTTGCAACTAATAGAACTTAACAATCCAGTTTGTCTCCAAGGCATTTTGCTTCCTGGTTCCATGGAATTGCTTCGCCGTCGATTTCAATGATGGTTTCTTGGTTTCAACATTCTTTTTTGCAGCACGATGGCTTGTCTCTTCTGCCTGTTCTGAATCTTCGAGTCAACAAATAAGCACCTTGTGGCTATCTGATCTACATGTTCTTGTAATCTCTCGAGAAGGATTTCTGTTTTTCTATCTGGTCGTCACTAAGGTATCGTCTGCGTATAGTTACTGTTGGGTTTTGGGATTTCTTGGTATGTTGTTTGTACAGATCGTGTACAGTTGTGGGCTTAGTACAAATTCTTGAGGGACACCCGCTTCTAATTTTCTTTGTCCTGAAATGTTCTTTCCCATTTTTACTCTCGATGTTCTATCTGTTAGGTAGATTAGGTAGTCTGCAGATTTTTTTAGAAAGCCCTGTTTTCTTTATATAATATATTAGTCCTTTATTTATATATATTTAATATATTAGTCCTTTATATATATTTAATATATTAGTTATATGTAGCAGTTTCTACAAGTTTTAATATCTGTTGTTCCGCTATGTGCTTCTTCCTTAAGCCAAACTGCTCTGTAGGTATTATTTTTTGTTTTTCTGTTTCTAGTACTCCGCAATTATATCATTCATTATAAACTCGTTAATTAAAAGTACAGCAGTCCCTTCAAAATCTGAAGTGCTCTCTCCTCCTCTGCTCTTCGCTATTGAGTACACGGTATTCTGGGTACCATCATCGTCATCTTTCCAGAAGTCAGTTTGTGGGGAATGCCCCATGGATTCTCACGCAGCCTCTCATTCGCAAAGTTTCTCCAGGAATCCGCCTTAGTTCTTGAAATCTCTTTCCTCAAGTTCTTTGTGTTCTCCAAATATACCTTCTTCAGCCTTTGTCTAGCATAGACTTGTCTTTCTCTTTGATACAGCCTCCTGCTCTTATAACGATCCTTCTTCAAGCCGTTCAAGCGATCACTACACCATAGTGGTTTATTGGGGTAGATGTTCCTTTGGAACCTTTGGTGTGAAATAGTAACCTTGAAGAGATTTACCACTAAACACCAAAACGCTTTTTTGAACTGCTCGACGCACGTTTCGCTAACCATGTTAGCATCATCAGGAGATGATTTAATTTTTCCTGATGATGCTAACATGGTTAGCGAAACGTGCGTCGAGCAGTTCAAAAAAGCGTTTTGGTGTTTAGTAGTAAATCTCTTCAAGTTTAGTTTGGTAATACAAATATTCAAAAATAATATTAATAATAAAACAACGACAATAAAAAACGGGGGGTACTCTCCCCCCGTTTTCAAAACTAAACTAAAAAATAAATTATATTAATTTGTATTATGTAAAGTACCCTAAGAAATGTTAACGTTAAAAGTTTGTAAAATTTTTTATAACATTTTTATATCTTTAAAATTTTGTTCGTTAGACGAATTTATTACAAAAAAGAATCACTGAGAAATTTGTCTCCGTTTGGTTTTTTGTTTTTACCCAGTGATTCTGAAAAGAAAAAAGATGTCGATAAGTAACTGATTTTTGAGCTTCAGCGATTGTTCTTATTAGGCGCTTTTGGAATCTGAAAATTCGCAATAAATGAGGTGAATTGTCCCAAAATATTAGTCCATACTTTAGACGGCTATAAAATTCAGCATAATAATACGATAACACTATATCAGTACTCACCTGTTTCAGTCTATATAGAGCCGTATTGACCTTCCGTTAATTTTCAAGATAAGATTTGTCCTCCCTATAAGCTTGAATGGAGAGGTTATCAAAATTTGTTTTCTCCACATTTAGATATAGCTTGTTTGCATTATACCAGTTATAAAATGTGTATAACATGGTCTGAGCAGTCTGCGTAAGTCCCTATACATCATCAGCCGGCACTATGTAGCTACAATCATCTGCAAACATAATTATGTTTTTATTATCGCAGATAGTCGGCAAATCATTAATAAAAAGTAGAAATATAAGAGGGGCCAGAACAGATCCTTGAGGTAATCCGCAAGCAATTCTCGATCTATTAGATTGCATACTATTTATTTCAACTATCTGAGAACGACCGGTGATGTTTCATCGTATCCATTGATGAATGGCTAGACGGGAAACAGCTCGAATAATCTTTACAGTATGTACAAATATAATCATTTATTGTGCTTGAATGTTGCGTTACTCGAGTTGTTCAATCAACAACGTTATTTAAATCATAACAAAGTAAAATATCCTTCAGTCTGTCTACAAGCCCTGAAGAGTCCAAGTAGTTTATGTTAAGCTTACCACAAAGAATTATTTTAGAGTTTTTTAGAAGAGAAATGTCATATGAAAGTCTACACACAAGTCCAAATCACTATTAGGTGTTCTGTATAATTTTATAAGACAATAATTAGTTTGTGAATAATTAATAGTAACACCACATATAGTGTCAAAACTGTGTTCAAATATAGTGTCACAACTGTATTTTTTCACGATTTCCATATTTTTAACAGAAATATCTAGTCCACCGTTGTACACAACCATTATGCTGTCACCATTCGCATTCTACTGGCAGAAAAAACTAGCCAGTTTATTGTTGTTTATTTTGTACAAAATCACTTCAGCCTCCGTTAACCAAGGCTTTGTTATACACGCAAAGTCTATTTGTTTTGATTTTAAAATATATTCAACATTATCAATCTTATTTCTGAGGCACTGTACATTTTGGTGAAAGAAGCTGAAGCTTTGCGGATCAGGTTAATTCTGTATAGGAATTAATTGCTACTGCTCGACAGTATAGTTTATCTTTCTTTTTTCCAATTCTCGTTTTTTTATGTAAACAAGACAATCAATGTCAAATGTAGAATGAAAAGTATCATAGGGCGTGTTTTGAGAATCATTGGCCTCTATGCAGTTTAAGCATTCATATTTTTTACTTACGCATTCGGTGTCCTTGTGATTGTTACCGCTACATTTCAAACACTTTGCATCATAATTACACTCACTCGATCTGTGGTCATATCGTCATTCCACTATAGCCATATAATTAGTTGTTATTTTATTAATGGCTTGTATTTCAATATGTGTTTTTTCATGAATAGCAAACTTATTCTATTTTGACAAATAATCTTTTATTCCTTCTTTCCCGAAATTTTCTTCAATATCTAGTATTTTTACTTTGGGATGTTTCATTTCAGCGGTTTTTACATCATATTTGCCTTTTAGTTTTTTATCACCCGAATTTTTCAGCTTGATGCTCTTGTCTTTAGTGTCACATTTTATTATGATACCACCTTCTTTAATATTTTTCATCTGTAAAATTCCAATTTCCAGATTTGTAGGATTAATTACACTCTTAACTGCTTTAGTTTTTCTATTGTCTTGTTTAGATTTGGGCTTTATTATGAGAACCTCCCCTTTTCGTTCTTTGCTTATATCAGCATAAGTTTTAGCTTTTGTTGCTACGGGTTTTTGTTTGGTTTGATTTATCATAATATCTTGTTTAGAAATGTTTCCCAATTCCATTATAACTGAATGCTTGAAATCCTCAAACTCATTCTTTAAATTGACAGTTGAATTGAAAACCTCCACACAACTGCGATAGAACCACTTTAGACCGGGAATACTTCTGATCAATTCCAGATTCTGTTTTCCAATACCAACACAGTCCGAATGGAAAGTGATTCTGCAAACACCCCCACACTTGACAATATTAGCATCATTTCTTTTAAATCTTTGACCGCGTTTACCGCAATCGTCTTCCATGTTTCACGTTTCGGATCGAAAGTGCACAAACATAGGCTCCAACTGTCCACAAGGTGGCCGTTCTTATCAGTTACGCGCAGGGAATAACCGTCAAAATATTCATTATAAGTTATTTTGACTAAGAATTTGCAATACTATTATAACTATTCTCACAATACGTAGTTAAACTATTTTGAAAATGTATGTCACTCAAAAACCATCAAATTTAAGATTAATCGGACCGGCAAATCGAGCTTTGATGTGTTCGCCAGACAGGCCAGTTCGCACGTTTATATGATTTGCACGTGTTATATCAATACTGCCTTCGCCTAGAAGGCTGCAGAATGTCGACAAGTGTCTCAGCTCATTATGAATAAGAATTATCTCTGTGGAGAAGAACTCACCGAGGATCTCACCTCTGTCACTAGACTCTCGAGAGAACTACATAGGATAATGAGCATTGGCGTCTACATCCCATAAAATAGGTCCATAGACCAACTCTCAATAATAGCCCGCATTATGTTGAGTTGTGTTAGAAGTGAACAGTCTCTGGCAGGAGACCCGTACGCACTGCATAAAACAATTTTGCACTTATTTAAAGCTATATTCCACTATATTCGCTGTTGCAGTAAATTCATTAATAAACTGAGCAATTTTCAATCCACCAAGAGTCGGGTTCACCAGCACTAGCAAGCCTTGAATTTAGATTCTTGGTCAGCTATCAGACCTGCTCTACCCAGCCCGGAAGGCTATAAGTTTTGTTGTTGACATATATCGATGTACCTATCTGCTGCCGCATTCTGGCGGTCCAGCATTGCCGTATGATTATGATGTAGATTCTGTTTGCCCATTTTTAGATAATTTCTACTTATCATTACTCTCCTCAATATTAGTATTGACCGCAAATTCCTCCATATGTCTCTTAGCTTGGGTTCATAAGGTGCATCTGTGATCCTCAGGTCTATCTTTGAACAGGTTCTTGAATCGTGTTTTTGATACAATAACCACATGCAGAGTCTTCATTACACTTACCGGAAGTGTGACCAAACCCCTGGCACTTATACTAAGTTGTAATCTGAATTCTGTCTTCTACTTTGCAGAAATGCCACCATAAAGAAAGAGTATTTCTCTCAAGATGCTTCTTTCTGGCGAGTGCGTTAACTTCAACTACCCAATTTACATGAGTTTGTCTCGTGGTCCAAATTTAAAAACAGGGCATGGTCGTATCCGACGAGCTCTCCAAGAAATTCTGCTTCAGGATCCCTTGTTCTAGTTCTTCTTTGTCGATGCCAGCAGGCCGTTAAAGATGGTCAATCTAGGTTTAAGTTTACCAAAAATTCAGTTTGTTAACATCCTCCGAATTGTTGACCTTATCAAAATCATTTGAAGTTAATTCTGTATAACTTTTTTGTTCTTTTTTATAACAAAATAATGTTAATTGTTTCAGAACGTTCATAAATAGTTCAAGACAAATTATTGTTAAAAGCACATTATAAAAAATACAATAATGATGGTTGAATAAATAAAACAGCATTTTAAAAATTATAAAAGTCTTTTCTTCGATTTCTGAATCGACCATAACATTTTCATCTTTGTACTCCCTTTGTCAGCATTGTTTTCTTCGCTATTTTCATTTTCTTCTTTACCGTCATTTTTATCTTCAATAACTATACTATATAACTATATGTTATGCATGCATTATCACAGCTTTGACCTAGGCTGCTTTTACAAAATTGATTACATTTTAAGCCACTTTTCTTAAAACTGCATCTCGCTAACGTGCAATTTGTCTTGCAGCCATAAAATTCCTGTAAAAACACAAATATATTATTAATAGAACAATGAAGGATTAAAAATCGCATAAAAAAATATTTTTCCGTCATTTCCTTAGGAGCTGATCCGCAGTTGACATAATTGGTAGCATCAAAAACATTCTCCTATATTTAAATCATGACCCAATCATTGATGTATCTGATGTAAAGAAGTCTATATGACTTTTTTCTTGCAAGCTGCAGCAGATGATATAAATATATTATATTTTAAGCCACCAATAGTTTTTGATTACCCCGGCCGTACAAATGTACGGCCGGGGTAATCTTCACAGCAACTTCGTATATTTCAATTGATAAAATAATTTGGCTTGTAAAAATATACATATTAATTCTTAATTACGCATTTTTTTGAGTAGGGATATAATACTTTTTTTACCTGTTTAAAAAATAGGTCTCGTGGTATCGTAGCCGGCAAAAGCATGAAAGAAAGATTAATTTTTTAACATCTTCCGAATGAACGACCTTATCAAAATTGTTTGAAGCTGATTCTATAAGAACTTTATTATTAGAATTAATTTTGGTAGGTTTAATGTCAATCTTACTAGAAGACATTTTTTGCTTCGCCCATTTCTTAAACTCATCACCAGGAACTTTCTTTCCATCAACGGTCTTTGAGAGCTGAATCTTGTACGTCTTAGCCACCGGCGGTGTTGCATGTCCTGTCAGGTTGCATACCGTCGTCGGGGCGGTTACCCTCACCCCTTTCGGCAGATCTTCCGGTCGTCATCGTCCTCCTCCTGGTTGGTGGTGGTGTTCGGGTTCCGCAGGCCATCGGTGAGCGAGGTGTTCCCGACCGTGAATCTGCTGATCCGCTCCTACTACTACTATCAGCTATCCTAATGCTGCTACTTATTTCTTTCCGGATGTTGCGACAATGTCGTTAATCAGGAGGGGTTTAGTTGCCGTCTCTCTTATTAGCGGATTGCCCGAAAGGGACACCGTTGCTAGGAATTTGTTCAGTATTCTGGACAGGAATATCTGAAACGTTAGTGTGTCTGTCTCCCGATGAATTTGGCATTCCTTCCAAACCAAGAGGCATTGATTATAGTGCGAAATGCACGTAATTGGAAAAACTGAAGTCCTGTAACCGAAGAAGATAAGGGAACCAAGCCTGGCATCCGTCGATGAGGACAGACCAGATCAGGGTTTTGTACAAAGTTAGTTGGTTGTTCAGGGAGAGCTTACTTTTTTATTGATTAAGAGATATAGCGTACGCAGCATGCCGTGCGCTTTCCCGTTTGCTATTTTGATGTGCGACACCCACGTCAGGGCCTTGTCATACCCAGGGCCCAAGTAGTGTGCCGACTTGATACGGACACCGTGGAGACGGATGAACTGATTTATTTTAGGTTGTCTTCGTGTGAAGAATACGGTCTAGGTTTTGTTGTGGTTAATCGCTAATCTCCATGCGATCAACCATCCTGTGGCTTTCAATGTCTGCTTTTGGAGCCTGGACGTGATAGTCCCGGGACCGTGAGCCGACGTATAGAAGGCATAAAAATATAGAAGTCATCAGCATAAAATGCAGTCTCAACATGCGTAATTTTAGGAAAGTTCGCCATGTAGACATTGAAGATTACGGGGCCAAGTGGTGAGCCTTGTAGTACAACCGCTTCGATTCGCGGGACATCAGAAAGAGCACCATCGACGTGTACTTGGAAAGTGCGTCCAGTCGGAAATGATGCCAATAGCTTGACTAAGTCAGTTGGTATGCCTAATCTGAGCATCGTGACTATGAGTCCGAGGTACCAGACTCGTTCCTGAATGAAGTTTTCTGAATCAGAGCCACATGGATGCTGTGCTCTTCCAGAAATATTGTCAGCTCGACCTTTTTGCCACTAGGGCATTTGCGCATTTAGAAGTTATTTGGCATTTTACATTATTTTAAAGTCTGATTACCCGCACACTTCATACATTTTGGGAGCGCGTGGCATTTCTTTGCCGTATGCTCGTACACTTGACAGTTAAAGCGCTGCGAGGTGTCCCCGTTTGATCTTATCGTCTCTCCCTGGTTTTTGGTTCACTAGAGACTTCGTGTTATAGATCGCCTTTTCTTCTTTGGGAGAATTACGCACACCATCGCCAGTCTTTGTTTTCCATCTTTGTATTTTTGTAGGATGGAAATACAAAGCCGTCAGTTCTTCTCTGATCTCTTGTTCCGTAACCGTCTCAATGATGTTACGGATAAACACGTGCAATTGTTGTGCTTCTTCTCGCTTCAACTCTTCGTGCAGAATGTGTGGAAGGTGATTTTCTCTTTTTCTCGATATGTCGTCAGTTGACGATTTGAAAAGCTAAGTATGGAGTCAAAATGGGAAAGTTGGAACGTTTCCAATTTTTCTTTGATTCTATACAGTTTCTCTTGCGTATTTCTGAATATAGGTCTATTTTCATTTCCATCCTCTACTGCTGCTAATGAAGTAGCGTTGTTGCCTATGTTTACAAATAAATCCGAAGAAAAATACCTTTGGCCATAGGTTTCAGTGATAATAATAATTAGTATTTGAATACAAGCAAAATTGACAACGTCCAGACCTCGGTAAAATATGTGTATATCGCTATCGCTAATCTTCATCCTTTGATGAAATACAATCTAACAAATGTTGAGAAAATATGGAAACAGCTGAAAAATGTTTTTTTGAAAAATACTAATCACTTCACTTTATAGAAATTTCCGTTTTATTATCAACATTTCATTATTAAATTACTATCTAATAGTAATTGATGTAATAGTGATTGCAGTATACTACTGCAATCAATATTGAAAACCGAAGACGGAATACCGTAAATCTTTTAGTTAACAGAAAAGTGTTGCTTTGTAAATAAAAAGTTAAATATGTAACTGTTAATTTTTACTATAAGAAAAAGTATCTCATATTCTTCTTGTTTTTTAAAAAATAATAATAAATTATACGAGAACAGTAGATAGCATAAAGGTGATAAATAAAAATCTAAAAGTAATATATATACTCACTACATTTTCATTTCTCCTTGTGAAGAATTGGTTTTTGGCTAAGTATGGAGTCAAAATGGGAAAAGTGTTTTCATCAAGTTGGAGCGTTTCCAGTTTTCCTTTGTTTCTATACAGTTTCTTTTGTATATTTCTGAATATAGGTCTATTTTTCACTTCCTTCGTCTAAGGCCTGGGATATACTTAAGTTTTGCCATATTTATTAAGTATAGAGATTTTTAAACAGATACGAACATAGTAATATTAATTAAAACATCCTAGGACAAAATAATGCAACAGATTACGCTGACAGACTTTTAAAAAAGAATAAAATATAAACAAAAAATATCTTTAAAGCTACATTTTTATTTTTCTAATTTTCTGTGTCCTCCGTTTTCCTGTTTAGTTATCTGGTAATCTGTGTGATTGACTGGTGTTGATATGATACCACCTAAAACTGAAGAGGTATGAGAAAAAAGTCTGTAGGAATGTATTCGCCTTCAGATGAAACATCACATATAATATTCCCTCTATTGTACCCTATTGCGATCAAAAATGTTTCTTGTTTTCCAGCCACAAGTACAACTACCCCTCTCGCCAGAAGAAGGATACCTAATCTTGAAAGTGATATGAAAGTATATTATACAAACATAATAAAGAATTTTTTATCGAGATTCTTGACGTTGGTCTCGGTCTTTCTGAATTACAATCATTTCAGAATTTTATGGATCCAAAGGAAGAAATGTAATTTACGAGAAATTAGTTAAAAGTAATAAACTATTTAATTTACATCATGAAGGACTCTACAACGTAATAGTCTCGGTAATAAGGTGTATTTACATATCCTTTTTATGAAAAGTGGCGGATGGCAAGTGGCAAACTGTTACATATGATTTTTTTGTAAGGGGATAAAGCTGTGTTGCTCTACACCGACACTGACTCCTTTATTCTAGAAGTTGAGATAGAAAATTTCTATGATGACATGAGAGAAAATTTTAATAGATTCGACACGTCTAAAAAAAAAGAAATTAATAACATTTTTTGTTTGTTGCCTCACTTCAATCTTCAATCTTGGATAATAGACATATTATTTTATATTGTTTACACAAAACTGCACATTTAATAATGCACACATAAAAAATATTTCTGGTTCGATTTAAATAAACACTTCCACCGTTACTTCCAATTATATAATTACATCAAATTGGTAACAGACAAATATATCAAAAAACAAGTGATAGCGAATATGTCATAATAAAATGACAATATTTATATAAAAATAATTACAATTATATTTGAAAGTGCACATTTAAAACATTTACAATGACTCAAAAGTTATAAAGAATTAAGCGTAAATATAGATAGACCGACTAGCGACATATATATGCAGATTTCTCAAGGTTTGTTACATTGCCATCTTTTATCTGACCGTTGACCCGAACCCAGGTAAAAATGTGTAGTCTTAAAAGAAATCGAAACAAGTACCTTGCAAGGATGAATGACCTTATATGGTATGAAAAATGTTTCTGACACGCTCCGTATCTCTATATTTGGATCTTGGGATGTCACAAGACCTTGAAACTGATTACGCGACGAACAACGACCCCTCCGCCCCCCCCCCTCACCTCCCACCACCTAGTTTTATAGTTCTGTTACGTTAGATAATTGTATACAAAATTACCGTGAAAAAATTGTTTTCTTTATAATGTTTTATCATTGCAGGAAAGCACAACCTTTTTTAACTTTTAACTTTAAACTTTAATTTCTGCACAAAAATATCACAAATCTCGAAAATCTATTAACCATAGGAAAAGGAAGCTTCTTGTTGTACCTCAAACTGCAATGTTAGTGTTCAGCTGAGAGTGATAAACTTTTATCGATCGATGGAAGAGGGAAGATGGGGAATTTTTTTCATATTTTTACATCTCGCTAAAAAAAATGAAAACAATAAATTAATATAAAACAAAAAAGAGGAAAGTATCTTACGGATCGTTTACGACCAAAATTCCATCTGATCCTAGAGGAAAACTAAAATAAAAGTAAAATAAAATCATATTATTATTATTATTATCACAAACATGATTCATCGATCATCTCAGCCTAGGCTTTTCGAGTTTACAATGCCAGAATGAGAAAGCAGTTCAGCTCCTCCCATTCAGCTTAGTACCTTACGAACAATGTGGCAAGTTTGTAAGAGAACTGCTCGTTGTCCTACTGTGGTAATCGATTTTGAAACACCAAGAATTTCCAGATTTTTGGAAAAGGTTTTGCTTACTAGGCCTTCGGCGGATATAACAAAAGGTAACACCTCCACTTTCTGGAGTTTTCATTGATTTTTCAGATCAATTGCAAGATTTTCGTACTTCGTGACCTTTCCCATTTCAGTTTTTCTGATGTTATGAGAGAGTGGTATCGCAATGTCAATTATGAATGCTCTCCTCTGCTTTATGTTAATTAGAACAATATCCGGCCTATTATAGTCAACCGTCCGATCTGTTGTAATTGGTCTATCCCAGTAAAGAATTGTATCGGCTGACTCAAGTACGGGGGAAGGCGTGTACTTGTAATATGGTGGAGGCATCTTATCAAATAGCGAGTGCTTTAAAGCGATTTGCTGGTGTATAATTTTCGCCAGCTGATTATGCCTGCCTAGGTAAGCATTAGGGGCAAGGACTGGACACCCTCCAACAAGGTGTTCAATTGTTTCTCTTACACCACCGCACTTCCTGCACTTGTCGACAACATCCATGTGTAGAATATGTCTTTCATAATTTTTTGTCCTTACTACCTTATCTTGAATAGCTGTCGCGAAGCCTTCTGTTTCTGGATATAATAGTCCATCGGTAAGCCAGTTTAGAGACAAATATTTGTCAATGGAGTCATCCTGACGTGATTTAGGAAATCTCCCATGTAATGTCTGTTGTTTCCATTCTTGAACGATATCCTTCAGTGCTGTTCTACTATCAACACGATTTTGTTTATTTAGATTTAGTGGGGAGAAACCCTGGTCCTTCTTAACAACCAGTTTCATTAGTGTACTATGTGAACTAATGAAGCGCTCTCTCGTCCTATTCTCGTGATTGAGACAAAGATTCTTGACATTCACAAGCCCTCTGCCTCCCAACTTTCTTGGAATATATAGCCTTTTTGTGGACGGATTGGGATGTAAACATCGGAACTTTGTCAATGTTCTTCGTGTCAATCTATCCAGTTCATCAAGATCTGCTTCAGACCATTTAACAATGCCAAAAGAATATGTCAGAGTTGGCACCGCCCAGCCATTGATCGCTTTAATGAGGTTTCCACCGTTCAGTTTTTATTATTATTATTATTATTATTATTATTTTATTCTTATTTCTACTTACTACAGGGTCGCTTCGCTAAAAAAAATACTTAATTAGTTATATAATATATTTAGAGTTTACATACGTATGCATTCGGCTTAACCAGGCACCCTATAAAAGATTTTTTACAAATATTTTAAATTTCAAAAAATGTTAAAAACTTACAATTTTTCTTAACTATAATGGTTATGCGACCATCATAGTTAAACACCCAACGAGTGCCTTCTGGTGCCCGTTGGTACAATTTTGAGTTTTTAAATTTATGTATAAATGTTTCCCTAAAATTAGCAAATAAAATAATTAATAATTAATATTTTAGAGAATGAAAAGAATATCTTGCTTACATTTTTAAAATGTTATCTTAGAAAGCAAACTTTCTTATTTTTATTTATCTCCCTCCATCACTATATTTCTTTTCCCTCTTTGGTTATTCATTAGCTTTATTGCTTTTTTCTAGCTAGCAGTGGGAAAAGTTTACTTTCACATATTGGTATGTATTTTACTTTCTTATATAAAATTTCAAAAAATGTTAAAAACTTACATTTATTCTTAACTATAATGGTTATGCGACCATTATAGTTAAACACTCAACGGGCGCCTTTTGGTGCCCGTTGGTACAATTTCGAGTTTTTAAATTCATGCATAAATATTCCCCTAAAATTAGTAAATAAAATAATTAATAATTAATATTTTAGAGAATAAAAAGAATATCTTCCTTACATTTTTTAAATGTTATCATAGAAAGCAAACTTTCTTATTTTTATTTATCTCCCTCTATCACTCTATTTCTTATCTCTCTTTGGTTTTTTCATTAGCTTTATTGCTTTTTCTAGGTAGCAGTGGGAAAAGTTTACTTTCACATATTGGTATGTATTTTACTTTCTTATATATTCTACTTTATAATTTTGTTTTTAACCTAATGGGCTCTAAGACAAAATGTTGAGCTGCGTATTGAGGCGTGGTTCTAATAAACAACTGGCTATTGTTGGGTTGGTTTTTGATTTTTAAATTCCACAGGAAAGTGTTGATTTCCATAAAGACCTTGTTCAATGTTGTGGAGTACACTCAAGGATTTTTTAGATCAATACTTTTATAGTAGTATAGAAAACTCAAAATTATATGGTCCCAAATATTCCTATGTTAATAGGATCGGTAACTGCCAAACAAGAAGATTTCTGTGTTTACCCCATCTGGTTTTGAATTTTATTCAGTAAAATATATTTAGTAAAAGAAATATACTACTTCTCAATACTATTTTTACTATTTTCGTAGTATTTGAATCGATTTCGAGAAAATTCGATATCTGGGATCTTTAGTACATATTCCATTTTCGTTTTGACTCATAGAAAAAACCCCTCATACAAAAAACAAGAGCAATACATCCTATAAGCGCTCTTTGGGATAGTTCCTGAAGTGTTTGACTCAATCTCTTTGATAGCAATGATGCATCGACATTAGTTAGTGGAAGGAGTGAAGATGTTATTATCTCCAATAATCAAGAGATGACTAACCACCAGTATGTCGTACAGAAAAACGTAGAAAATCCTCTGAATGTTATAAAACAAACGTCTGCTGTTATGAAAGGCAAAAGGTACAAAATATTACCTCCAAGGTTAAGATGTTCTGCAAGGAGTGTAGGAAAACCTTTTGTAGAAGCTGTTTCGTTGAAGTTCATACTGTTCGTAGTTGAAAATATGTTGTAATCGGAAGTATTTATAAATTTAAAATTATCTAAATACATGTTATAAAGAAAGATCAGCTTATTACTAACATTTAAAATTTGATACCTGTAAAATCCAGCTCATTTTCAAATCCGTAATCGAGGTATGATTTTTTACAGTTTGAGTTACCTGCTACATTTTGCCAACTTTTTCGGTACATTTTTTTCCTCCGTGTTTTCTAGGTAATTTACTTGAAAACGAATTTATTTTTCTCGCTTCTTACATAATGTGAGGAATTTCCAGGTTAGGCGTCGGCTGTTGATTGCTGGTACCAGGAATCGAACAAGTTACGCTTAATAAACACCATTAGCCTCGGTTCCGTAGAATTCCTAAATAATCTTTCCTATAAACTTGTCGTTAGGATGCTAGTGGACATGCTAACACAATAAGAATTATAATAATAAGAAATATAATTACCCTTGATACAATATAGGCTCTTCAGGGTCTGATTCCGATATACTAACTTGAGCTATTTTTCTGTAATTTAATTTGTTATTACTTTTTGAAGACAGAGACAGAGAATAAAGCCAATACTTAAATTTGTTATCGATAGACATATAAACTAGATTCTCAATTTCTTCTTTTTTGGAAAACCAATTAAAGTCACCTGTTGAAAGATATTGGGATATTGCTGTACCATAAAAATTGGTGGATCCAAGTACATAATATGTGAGGTTGGTTTGAAAGTATCATAGTATCATAGTGAGGAATGCATTTTTTGTTCGCGAAAGCTCTGCCTTCATATTTACACACTGCACCATAAAAATTGGTTGCATCCAAGTACATAATATATGAAGTTGGTTTGGAAGTATCCTAGTGAGGAATGAATTTATTGTTCGCGAATGCTCTCCCTTCACATTTACACAGTATGCTTTCGCCCCTATTCCATAGAGCTCCCAAATGATTTTTCCTGCATACTCGTCTTTCATTTTACCAAGGATCGATTGGTTTACAGGAAGATTATGTTGGTTATTCTGTGAGTAATTAGACGTGTCGAATCTATTAAAATTTTCTCTCATGTCATCATAGAAATTTTCTATCTCAACTTCTAGAATAAAGTAGTCAGTGTCGGTGTAGAGCAACACAGCTTTATCCCCTTACAAAAAAATCATGTGTAACAGTTTGCCACTTGCCATCCGCCACTTTTCATAAAAAGGATATGTAAATACACCTTATTACCGAGACTATTACGTTGTAGAGTCCTTCATGATGTAAATTAAATAGTTTATTACTTTTAACTAATTTCTCGTAAATTACATTTCTTCCTTTGGATCCATAAAATTCTGAAATGATTGTAATTCAGAAAGACCGAGACCAACGTCAAGAATCTCGATAAAAAATTCTTTATTATGTTTGTATAATATACTTTCATATCACTTTCAAGATTAGGTATCCTTCTTCTGGTGAGAGGGGTACTTGTGGCTGGAAACCAAGAAACATTTTTGATCGCAATAGGGTACAATAGAGGGAATATTATATGTGATGTTTCATCTGAAGGCGAATACATTCCTACAGACTTTTTTCTCATACCTCTTCAGTTTTAGGTGGTATCATATCAACACCAGTCAATCACACAGATTACCAGATAACTAAACAGGAAAACGGAGGACACAGAAAATTAGAAAAATAAAAATGTAGCTTTTAAGATATTTTTTGTTTATATTTTATTCTTTTTTAAAAGTCTGTCAGCGTAATCTGTTGCATTATTTTGTCCTAGGATATTTTAATTAATATTACAATGTTCGTATCTGTTTAAAAATCTCTATACTTAATAAATATGGCAAAACTTAATTATATCCCAGGCCTTAGACGAAGGAAGTGAAAAATAGACCTATATTCAGAAATATACAAAAGAAACTGTATAGAAACAAAGGAAAACTGGAAACGCTCCAACTTGATGAAAACACTTTTCCCATTTTGACTCCATACTTAGCTTTTCAAAACCAATTCTTCACAAGGAGAAATGAAAATGTAGTGAGTATATATATTACTTTTAGATTTTTATTTATCACCTTTATGCTATCTACTGTTCTCGTATAATTTATTATTATTTTTTAAAAAACAAGAAGAATATGAGATACTTTTTCTTATAGTAAAAATTAACAGTTACATATTTAACTTTTTATTTACAAAGCAACACTTTTCTGTTAACTAAAAGATTTACGGTATTCCGTCTTCGGTTTTCAATATTGATTGCAGTAGTATACTGCAATCACTATTACATCAATTACTATTAGATAGTAATCTAATAATGAAATGTTGATAATAAAACGGAAATTTCTATAAAGTGAAGTGATTAGTATTTTTCAAAAAACATTTTTCAGCGGTTTCCATATTCTCTTAACAACGTTTGTTACATTATATTTCATCCAAGGATGCAGATTAGCGATAGCGATATACACATATTTTACCGAGGTGTGGACGTTGCTAATTTTGCTTGTATTCGAATACTAATTATTATTATCACTGAAACCTATGCTCAAAGGTATTTTTCTTCGCATTTATATGTAAATATAGGCAATAACGCTACTTCATTAGCAGCAGTAGACGATGGAAGTGAAAATAGACCTATAATCAGAAATACACGAGAAACTGTCTAGAATCAAAGGAAAATTGGAAAGGTTCCAACTTTCGCATTTTCACTCCATACTTAGCTTTTCAAAACCAATTCTTCACAAGGAGAAATGAAAATGTAGTGAGTATATATATATATATATATTACTTTTAGATTTTTATTTATCACCTTTATGTCTTCTACTGCTCTCGTATAATTTTCAAGTTTTTTATTGATATTTTAGCATCGAATTTTTTTTAAATAAATTATATTTTATATTTATAATTTATTATTATTTAAAAAACCAGAAGAATATGAGATACTTTTCTTATAGTAAAAAATTAACAGCTACATATTTAACTTTTTATTTACAAAGCAACACTTTTTCTGTTTACTAAAAAATTTACGGTATTCCGTCTTAGGTTTTCAATATTGATTGCAGGAGTATACTGCAATCACTATTGCATCAATTACTATTAGATAGAAATTTAATAATGAAGTGTTGATAATAAAACGGAAATTTCTCTAAAGTGAAGTGATTAGTATTTTTCAAAAAACATTTTTCAGCGGTTTCCATATTCTCTCAACAACATTTGTTAAATTGTATTTCATCCAAGGATGCAGATTAGCGATATCGATATACACATATTTTACCGAGGTGTGGACGTTGCCAATTTTGCTTGTATTCGAATACTAATTATTATTATCACTGAAACCTATGCCCAAAGGTATTTTTCTTCGCATTTATATGTAAATATAGGCAATAACGCTACTTCATTAGCAGCAGTAGACGATGGAAGTGAAAGTAGACCTATATTCAGAAATACACAAGAGAAACCGTATAGAATCAAAGGAAAATAGGAAACGTTCCAACTTTCGCATTTTCACTCCATACTTAGCTTTTCAAAACCAATTCTTCACAAGGAGAAATGAAAATGTAGTGAATATATATATATATATATATATATATATATATATATATATATATATATATATATATATATATATATATATATATATATTACTTTTAGATTTTTATTTATCATCTTTATGTCTTCTACTGCTCTCGTATAATTTTCAAGTTTTTTATTGATATTTTAGCATCGAATTTTTTTTAAATAAATTATATTTTATATTTATAATTTATTATTATTTAAAAAACAAGAAGAATATGAGATACTTTTTCTTATAGTAAAAATTAACAGTTACATATTCAACTTTTTATTTACAAAGCAACACTTTTTCTGTTTACTAAAAAATTTACGGTATTCCGTCTTAGGTTTTCAATATTGATTGCAGGAGTATACTGCAATCACTATTGCATCAATTACTATTAGATAGTAATCTAATAATGAAGTGTTGATAATAAAACGGAAATTTCTATAAAGTGAAGTGATTAGTATATTTCAAAAAACATTTTTCAGCGGTTTCCATATTCTCTCAACAACGTTTGTTAAATTGTATTTCATCCAAGGATGCAGATTAGCGATAGCGATATACACATATTTTACCGAGGTCTGGACGTTGCCAATTTTGCTTGTATTCGCATACTAATTATTATTATCACTGAAGCCTATACCCAAAGGTATTTTTCTTCGCATTTATTTGGGAATATAGGCAATAACGCTACTTCATTAGCAGCAGTAACTGGCCTTTAGATTACCAATTACTCTTCTTTAGGTTCCACATTCTAATCCAAAAAATATTCACTTTTAACTACTTTAAATATTTATTATTAAATATTTATATTATCATTTGTTATAAAATATTTTAAGCAAAATATAGACATATAGACGATATATAGACGATATATAGACATAATACATATTTTTCATAAAAAATTTCATTTCTACTATAGGTGATGCTCGCTTTTAGTTTTCCATTTATGCACGGTACTAATAATTGCCTCTCTCTCTTACATATAGACAGATTCCTCTCGTTCAGATACTTTACCAGCGGTCTGTTTCGCTTATCAATCTAACGGATCTCTCGATTCGAATACTTTCTCTGTTTATCTATGCTTTCTCACTTGAACTCATAGCCTCTGAACGTAGCACCCAGTGAGAATGATGGCTGATTATTTTTTAATAACGCCCTATTGACCATGTGCGCAGTCGACCGAAAATGGTTTTTTAGCCAAACTATTATGAAAAAACATACGCAGATGGCGTCAAAAGTGGTTTTGCCATCTCAGCTGATAATGATCTTTCAATCAGGCATCAAGACCCTTTTACCATCAAACACAATCTCACCGTCTAAGGTAATAAGGCTTTGCCATCAATATTTTCCGCAATATATAGCCGCACTTCTGGGCCAGCAAGTTCACATCTCCCCGCCAAAATCCCCACACTTTAGGTCTAGAGAGCAAAAGTGGGGGGAGTGGGGGGTGGCCCAAGTGCGGCGTTACCTACTGAACACAATTTCACTGTCACTCATATTATCCTCTTCGTAAACAATCTTAACTGTCTCTTAGACAGCTTTATATGGTGCGTTGACTTTCTTTTGTTGGTTTTTCTTTTCTTTGGTGCGGGCGGTACATTTCTCCATCGTCTTTTTTTTATTTTCGTGGTCATAGTCGATGCGAGTTGATGCGGGCGGTCTCATTACCCGCATCCATGTTGTCAATTTTCATAGTCAGGGTCGCCACTTTGAGCTCGAAAATAGTTTAATTTAATCTGTTATTACCCTTACGAGTTTGCTCTAACTCAGCCTGAAGGCTGGCTTTCATCTCGTCGGGCTCGACGCTCGTGAAGCCACGTGTACCATCATACGCCATATTATGCCGTCAGTGTCACTATATTATCAATAAACACTTAAAAAATTATCTAAATGAACACAAGAATGTTTAAATAGACTTAAAATTAAATCTATGACTCACCGGACATGATCGTCGAGGGATATCATTTCGTGTACAGTTGTGGTGGCCCTGCTATCCGCAAAACCAACGCAAATCGTCGCATCGTCGTCGGCACCGTATTGATGGGATCGTTCATCGCCACCACGGTCAACCTGTCTCTGGCCAGGTTATGTGTACCGCGCGAGAACTCGGAGCTTGTCGAGCGGGGAGCAAGCGTCGACTTGGGGTCTCTCGCGATCCTGATCAGGTCAATCATCTTAACTTCACTTACCACTCTGCGCAGCGTTCTGTAGTTGTTCATCGCGACCCTGAACGACGGCGGCAACAGAGGACCCTCTCCGCCCCTTCGCCTGGGCCGGATCGGTGTATCTGACGGTATTTGTATCTGCCCGTTTTTAAAACGATAGCGATTTTTCGCCCTATAGGTTTTACAAACCATCACATTAGACTCTTAACTTAATAAATCTGCAAATTTGAATAAATCCAGCTGCTAACTATCCTAACCCATTTTTTTGAATGGAGATCTTTAACAAATTTCTGTTCTCTTGGACCATCTACAAATTAGATTATCCTGTAAAACTTTCATAAGAATATAACTTTTCATATATTTTTAATCTCCCTTATATTTGCAATCTACCCAAAGGTAATAAGCAACTGTTACAACATTAAGGGCAAGGCAAATAATTACCAAGCATCAGAGGTTATGACGCTTACGTTAAAGGCCTAACATATACAGGAATTGAGGTTCTTTATAACTAGAATAATGGAATATCTTAATTATATCTTAAATTCTATAGCTTATCTCTAAAGGATCATAGCGTTTCAGTCTCTGCGGCTTTTGGCTATTATCCAGGAGGCTGACAGCAGGGTTCACTTCAAATCACGATAGATACTTCGCACTCGCGCACTTGGCTTTTTCTAGCCCAGGCTTTATTTTTAGACCACGGTGCAAAGTTTGATTTGTCACGAACCAAGGAGCATCGGTAATTATTCTCAGGGTTTTGGACTGGAATCTTTGAAGTATTTCTATGTTGGATACACTCGCGGTTCCCCATAGTTGTATGCCAAAACTCCATACGGGTTTGACGATCAATTTGTAGATGATTAACTTATTAACCAACGATAATTTAGATTTTCTACCTATTAACCAGTAGAGTTTGAATAATTTTAAGCTGTTTCCTCTTCATAAAAATGTGTTGTTTCCAGTTTAGTCTTCGGTCATGTTTTATTCCAAGATAGTTTGCACAGTCTGCCTGAGGGAGTTGATGTCCATTTGAGGGAGTTGAAGCGTTACAGTCGGGCACGACTCTTTCCTTAAGGTAAAAGTGACTTGCTGAGATTTTGCCTCATTGATTTTTAGATGCCATTTTTTTATCCATTCTTCTATCCCATGAAGAGCTTCCTGAAGCTTCTCAGATACATATCTTGGTACCCTGCTTATTGCCATAATTGTGATATCATCTGCAAAGGTGGCTATAGACGTGTTTGGCATAGTTGGTAGGTCAGCAGTGAAGATTAAGAAAAAAATGGGACCCAAGACAGTACCTTGAGGTATTCCTGATTTTTTTACATATATGTTAATTATTTCTCCTTTATATTTGACAGCGAAGTATCTGTTCGTCAAGTATGATAACAGTACCTGATAATATGGTGTAGGAAGTTTTGATTTAAGTTTGAATAATAAGCCTGAATGCCACACTCTATCGAAGACTTGTGTAATATCCAAGAATGTAGCCGAGCAGTACTTTTTATCTTCAAAGGCGTTATTAATAATTTTCCCTAGCCTGTGCACTTGTTCGATTGTTGCGTGTCTTTCGCGAAATCCGAATTGATGTTCTGGAATGATATTTAGTTCGTCAAGCACTGGCTTCAGCCTCTTTAGGAACAATTTCTCATAAAGCTTTGATAAGACAGGCAAAAGTGTAATGGGTTTATATGATGATGCTTCCTCCGTCGGTTTACCAGGTTTTGGAATCAATATGATTTATCCTACTTTCCACTGTGATGGAAAATGGCCGACTCTATGTATTGCATTATAAATTTGTGTAAGGACAACTAATGCTTTTTCCGGTAATTGTTTAACGACTTGCCCAGTTATAAGGTCAAATCCTGGAGTTTTCTTTGGGTTGAGGTTTCTGTGAATCATAGCCTATAACTTCACTAATTTTTATGGCTTTAATGGGGACTGCCATTTGGAATGGTGTTTTAAGGCATGAAGTTATTTTTTCCTCTTCTGTTCCTAAAGTTTTCATTGGAAATGGCTGAAAAACATTAGCTAGATGTATTGCAAGAGTTTCAGCCTTGTCAGCATCTGTTCTCGCCCAAGTCCTATTCTGTTTTCTGATTGGTGGTATGCTCTCTTGTGTTTTATTGAGTTTTACTGTAGCTTTCAACAGAGAGTAATCAGTAGGTTCAGTGGGAGTAAGACCTTCAAGGTAATTTTGAATTGCCTCATTTTTTTCATTACTGACTATTTTTTTTACCTCTTTCACTGCTCTGTTAAATCTTGTCTTGTCTACTGGGACTCTAGTTATCATCCACTTTTTGCGTAGTCTTCGTTTTTTGGCAATTGCCTGTTTTGCTATTACAGAGCAATTATGCTTCTGGATTTGACTACTCATTTCAGGAGTTACATCCCAGGCGGCTTGTTATATTGTAATAGTTAGATCTTCTACAGCCTTGTCTATGTTTTCAGTAGATTTTAAGAGGATATCAGTATATTTCATCAAGCAAGTGTTTAAACAAATCCCAGTTCGTTTTTTTATTAGTGAGTACGGCTGGTTTTTGTAAATTGATTATGTTTGAACTGACTGTTACTATTGTGGGAGAATGATCCGAAGAAAGATCGAGGCTTTGTTCTGCTAGACAATTGCTAGTAGGAATACCTTTAGTAATACAGAAGTCAATAGTGTCTGGTAGTTTGTTCCTATCACTAGGCCAGTATGTGGGCCTATCAGTAGACAAAGTGTTTAGATTATTTTTGTCGATTTATTTTATGAGCTCTCGACCTTTAGTACTTATTAACCTTGATCCCCATCTGAAGTGTTTGGCATTGTAATCACCACCAGCCAGGAATCTACTGCCTAATGTGGAAAAGTACTCAGCATAATGCTCTTCTTTCAAATTGTGACGTAGAGGAGAATAAAGGGCAGATAAAGTTATTGGCCCCCTCTCTTATCTTCGATTACGACATTAGTTACCTGAATATCTGCTGTCTGGAACTTGAGTGCTTCATGATGTTTAATTGTTTTTTTTATTTATTATTGCACTACCACCATGGCCTGTACCATCCGTATGTTGAGTGTTATATATTATATAGTTTTGAATTCTTAAATAGCTTCGATTGGTATAATGCGATTCAGAGATCAACATAACGTCAATGTTATATTCTCTAAGGAAAACTGATATTTCGGGGCCATGGTTAACTAGGCCATTAGCATTCCAAAGGGCTATTTTTAAATGCATGAAGGTTAATTGAGTTTATCAAGCAATTTAGACACAACATTCATCATTGTATCCATTCGTTGCACCATTTGCTCGACTAATTTCTCTAAATTGTTAATCCTTCCTTCCGATTGATTAAGGTTTGCGCTGCAATATCAAAGTTACTATTAGATGATTTGAGTCCATTAGTGACTGAAGCAAATGAAGTACCTTCTATCACTTTATTATCAGCAATATGGGTATTATTATTTTGTTGGCCTTGTTGGATTTTAGGTCTAAGAGAGGGAAAGTTTCTTTGTTGAAGTTCTTTATAAATTTTACAACCCTTATAATTGGTGGGGTGATTTTCGCCACAGGATGCACACCGAAGATCTTTTCGTTCACTTGTTGTGGAGTTTTTGCAACTATGTAGACCTCCACATTTATTACATTTCTGCTGTCGGGTGCAATAGTTTCGAGTGTGTCCCCCGTTTCAAGCATCTCCCGCATTGCGGTATCTGTCTTTTTTGTCTTACAGTTTCAATTTTTACTTTGTAATGTTACAAATTCATTATTTGATAAATTTCTTTGTTATTATCGTTTGGTTCCAGTTCCAGGAAGAACATATTTAGAGGTTTCTTCTCCTTGCCACTTTTTGCGTTATATACATTTCTAAGTTTATGATTGAGTATAGAGGTTTCTTCTTTGAGCAGTTCAATATTGATGGTGTAATGAAGCCCTATAATAACAACTCGAAAACTTCGTTTATCTCTTGGCATGTATGTTGGCATGGTCTTGGCTTGTCTTTCAGGATTTGACATGCTACTTTATAAGCTGCTTCATTTTCGGTCATTAATTTGATTTCATCATTTATTAATTTAAGGGAATATTTATCCTTCAATCCTTAGCTCCAATAGCTGTTTACAGTTTTAACTAGTAAATCAGCTTTTACAATTCCTGATAAAAAGATAGGGGAGGTTTAATTTTTGGCGCTGAACTCGTACTCGTTTCTTGTTTATTTGTATCAATGTCATCTGGGACATTTTCTAATACTTGGAATGGATTATTTAGATTTGTATGCTTGTAGTCTGTGATTAATTTTTGTTTAACGTTTCTTATAATATCCGGCGAACTTCTTAGTTTTGCGACTTTCTTTAATTTTTTTCCATTCAGAGGTTTTATGAAATTCGTTTAATTCATTTTTAGCTTTTTCGAACGCTCTTGTTTCAATCTCGGTCCAATTTTTTTTCTTTAGTTAAGTATTCATCAACTTCTTCCTGACTAGTCATTGCAAAGTCTATTTCACTCATTGCTGATGCATTAGTATTAATTTTAGCTTATCAACTTAGCTTATCAACGCCAGAGGCCGGTTGATAAGCTAAGTTGTGGCTCTGTAGCGTTATAATGATGGCAGGTGACCGCCGCCGGCCACCACCCTTGAAAAAGGCCTTGTAAGTAGATTTAAGTTTTATACTGAATCGTGTTTAATAGAATTCCAGCACGGCACCGGGCTAGTATCATTTCTTATCATTACCACTTTTTATCACTACTTTAATTCGCACGATCGGAACAATTAAACACCTCCGCACGTTTGAAAGGTAAAACAGCAACTACAAATATTTAACAAATTTCTGTACTCTTGGACCATCTACAAATTAGATTATCCTGTAAAACTTTCATAAGTATAAAACTTTTCATATATGATTACCTTCCAAATTAGTAGTCGAATTTTATTCTCGTCTTTTCGCACTTTCTTGAATATTAGTATTCGAATCATACAAAATAAACGATCCTGTAGGACTTTCTCATTGTTACTGCCCTCAGCTTTGTGGCTACATGTAGAATATTTGCGGACACGCAGGAATATTTCTTCCTATAAATTTGGCACGTTAATTTGTTTTCCCTACATGAATTAAATAGTATAAATAAAAGTTATAAAAACGAATGCAAAAAACAAAAAGAATCCTAATCTAATTTCAATATTTCATTCTGAACTTACCTTTGAGCCTCGATATCTTATGTAAAGATATATGAGTATAACGTCGAAAACAGCACCGTAATCCTAAATATCAATTAAAAGTAGGTATATTTTTGAATCCCTAGCAAACCAACAAATGCAGTCAAAGATATAGATTAAACCTATAGAACAATGACTAAGACCGATAAATTATTTTATTTGCCCGAGACTCCGATTCTTTCCGAACGTCTTTTCGAAAAGAGCGCAAAAGAATATTTCGGTGTAACTTCTGAATTGTTCCGAGCCGACCCGATATTGACGATATTTACCTTCGTTACCATTGTGAGGTCACCATTTTTTCATTTTATTAGTCTGGGTTTTAAGATAGCCCTATTGACTCCTACTTTTATGTCATTAGATTATTACTAAATGTTTTGGGGGTCTCTAGTTGACCTAGGAAATGTTGGAAGTTTTTGGTCCCGAGGGGCAGAGGTCCGACTATTCTTTAAGTGTTTTTTCCAAGTCCAGGCGAGATTCGCGGAGGTTAACTTGAAGTCCGATGAATTCATCAGTATGTTTGAGCTATTTCTGCCGTTACCGGGTCGACGCTGCGCATAGGTGCAGACGCCGGGCCCACCGCGACAGAGATGCTGGAAATCTCAACGGTGCGCGGATGGAGGCTGCACTTACACAAGTTGGATATCGGCAAAATTTTGAAACCCATTTCTTGATGACAGAATTTGGGGACGAAGATATCGGAGGATTGCCCCAAGACTAGAGCAGGAGGTCCGGTGGTTCTCGCAACAGTGAGTTGCTGTTTCGCGAAGTTGCGAGTATTAACTTCGCGCGGTGGGGATGATTGAATTGGGAGATCGGTGGAACACCTGATTCCCGATAGATCTGATTCTTCTGGAAAGTTTGTAATCTCTTAGTCATGGTAGGCGTAAGAAAACTATAATAAGATTGGAAACTATATACAAGAACGGATCTCGCCAGGACTTGGAAAATATTTTTATTTTCGGAGCGAGAGTGCTCATTCTGCATGAGTGGGTACAGCAGTTGATACCCTGGTTTATTGAAACCATTGCGCAAGGTATGGGCTAGCCCTTGGCCCGTCAGCATGCCAATGTTCCAGGCCTTGGCAATAGCCTGAATCGAGCCTTTGCTGAATATTGGCCGAGTAGTGGTTCTAGTCTTGGATGATGGCCATATTCCAAGCCTCGGGAAACAAAACGTAGAGCTTTGGGTCGGGTTTTGGAAAACAAAAAAAAAACTTTGGGCCGAACCTTGAAATGCAATAAACCATGACTACCTCTAGGTTTGTGAAACGAAATTATTGAATTTGGACCAAACCTCAAAATACAATAAATTAACTCTGGTCCAAGTTTGGGGAAACTAAACAATTGAGCTCGGATCAAGCCTTAAAATGCGTTAAATTAGCACTGGCCCAAGCTTTGCAAGCCTTAATAATTAAAATAGCAACTCATTAGCTATTATATATTATTATTATTCACGTATGGGCCCTAGTGGACCACGCGAAGTACAGTTAGAGGCGTTTGTTGTTGTTAGCCTTCCTTTGCGCCCATACTGATTTCATTCTTTCACTATGAGCTTTTTTGTATATACTATAACCTTGTCCCGGAAACAGTTTTTATCCCGAATTTCACTTTGTGCAATATTTGCTGATCTTATGTCCTCTTTAATTGCAGCAGTCCATTTAATTGTTTCTATTTAAGCTCTACTCCTAGTTTATGGTTTATATTACTCCTAGTTATGTGTCCATAAATCTTAAGTCTTCTTTTTCTCATATCGCTATGTATATCTGTGTATTGTTTGATTTCTTGGCTTTTTCGAAGTCGGTATGTTGTGTTATTTATTTGTTTGGGGCCTAAGATTTTTCTTTTTTTTCGATCTGCTCGATATCTCTCTTTCTATTCAAAATGAGCATTTCTGCGCCATATAGACATTCTGGCTTAATAACTGTGTTGTAATGTCTCAGTTTTGTGTTTTTAAATATGCATTTTTTGTTGTAAATATATTGTGTAAGTCAGTGGCGGCTCGTGGGCTAAATAGGAGGTGAAGTGCAGCACGAAAAATAAACAGCAAATCCAAAAATGTATAAAAACATAACAATAACATATAAAAAATAGCTTACTCACCCGCACTTCAACAGCGACTAACGTAGGGGCACTGCAAAATCTGCAACCGCACATAATGTTTTTATTTTTTAAATGTAAGGTCAATTCTTCGGTCTTTTAAAGCTGCAAATCTTTCAATAATGTCCTCATAAAATGGTTCCACACTTAAAAGTTCGTTCAAAAGTCCTTTTTCAATAGAAATTTTCGCCAAATTACTTAGTCTGTTTTATGTCTTTGAATTTCGTAAAAATGTCTTGATTCTTTTCAAACAGGAAAAACTACGTTCAACTGAGACACTAGTCGAGGGAATCGTCACAATCAGGCATAATAATCTGGAAGCTTCCTTGAAGATATCTCTATTCTCGTGTAAAAGTTCCAACATTCGATATAATTGAATTTTGTGGTAATTTTCATCATTATAAATGAAGGTTAATTCATTTTTCAGCCTTGATATATCGGGAAATAGGTCGGGAAAAAATGCTTTTAAATTATTCACTGACTCTAAAGAAAGGTTTTTGCATACTCTGCAAACCGTGCTGTGTCCATGAGTGTAACGAAAATAAGTTTATCCATGTCTTGAAATCGTGTGTCAATTTGTCCAGAGATAGTATCTAAAATTTTGTAATACAACACTTTGTATTTTTCAAAGATTTCTTCAGTCGTTAAAGTTTTTCGTCCCTCACGATAATTAGTTGGTACTGACACTTTTACACTGACTGAATCAAAAAGTTTTTGGAAATTTTCCTCGTTTCCATTTAAAAGACGTTGAGTATTCCTAACTTGTGTTATACAAAGATTAATGTTAAGTGAACGTTTCTGTAACATATCAAACAGAATATCAGTCATTTTGAAAATGTCACTAAAAATAGCACTGAGTAGAGCAAATTCAAAATTATTGAGATGATTTAAGAAGCCCACACTTTGAGTTATTGAACTTTGATCCGAAGTTTTGTCATCTCTAATTTCAGTAAAAACTGTTTTTAAACCGTCCCATTCATTATCAATCACATTCACTATCTTAGAATTCGATGTCCAACGGGTTGAAACAGATGTGGGTACCGTTTTTTTCATTATTGTGTCAGCTACTTGAGTTCTCTTTATAGAATGATGAAAAAAAGTTGGGAAACTATTCACGTTTGCGAAAAAAATACGGCACTGTGGTATAGTACTGCAACTCTGCTGAAGCACTAAATTGAAACGGTGAGCTGCACAATGTACAAAAATGGCTTGTCGAGCTTCGGTTTTTATTTTTGATTGGAGACTATTTATATGTACTGACATGACACTAGCGCCGTCGTAGCATTGTCCTACTAATTTTGAACGGAAATCATATTTTTCGCTGTTCGGTCGATACTAACATCAAAGAGCCCAAAAACCGCTCAACTAACTTTCCCGCACTATTAACGTATCGAAGTATAATGCTGCACTGAGATTTCTGAAGAATCTTCGTTGAGTCGTCGACTTGAATAGAGAAAAAATCACTGTCTTTTATTTCACGATCCACATGTTCATCGATGTAATCCGAAATACAGTCTATCAATTCGTTCTGGATTGTTTTTGAATTTGCAGAAAAAATGGGGGATATCTTCTTATAATGTTCTTGAATGTCCACACTGCTCACTGATATATGAGTCCAAAAGTTGTTTGAAATTCCACCGATTATCCGAGGAATCAGATTCGTTGTGCCCTCGAAATGCTAACTCTTGCTTTCCTAAATAAACAGTGGCGCGAATAGGTAACTGCATGAATCTTCTATTTAAAAGCACATTGTCATTGAACATTTTTAAATACAACCTGGAATTTTCCTTCAACGCGTCTTCAATTGTGCTGAGGTTTTTCTTTAATTTGGCAAACGATAATGCACAGTGAATGTGATCTGAAGAAGCTTCATGTCTAATACAACCCCTTACGTTTCCAAAATTGTTAAAACCCTCTTTATTCCACACACTTGATTTTACACCTACTGTCAAACAGGGCATTCAAAACAGTTCTTCAAATCTTCAATCTTCAAATAAACACTTCCACACAACCACTTATAATCAGCATACCACTGATTGCGAAACTTTCGAACGAAAACTCTGTCTTTTGATTTTCCTTGTTTTTCTATTTCAAGAAAAGGTTTGGTGTTAGGTCCCTCTGTATGCAGAAAGTCTTTTTTGTCATCGTTTTTCCATCTGGAAAATGGTGTTTCCAACAAAATGCACACCGGATCGTACAATGGAAACATTTTCAAAAACTTTAACAGCCACCCGCACGGCACGATACGATGTAAATTCACTGAATTTTATTCTTAAGGAAACGAAACGCGTGCTATAAAGCCTGCTGCAGCAGCATCCACGCGCCGCGCCGTTTTCTATTTTTAGCTCACGTATTTAGAAGACGGCTTCGTGCGTTACCAAGGCAACCTCCGTAAACAAATCTGGAATTTGGCAGCGGTATTATCGATCGTGCTGGTTGCGCTTCCCAGGCATCTCATACGAGGTAGAGTTTTCTGACTGTTTAGTTAACTGAACATCGGCGCTTGCCGCTCGCCGCAGTCGTCGCTCTATTCTTTAAGAATACGCTATGTTTGTATATTGTATAATTCATATAATTGTTAGTATTATATTAATTTGGCATTAATTATTATAATGCTGATGTATTAATGTATACGTAATTAAATAAATTATTATATCAATTATGTTTTATATAAAAAATAAAATGTAAGTTTTTGTTTCGGAAATTGTGGGTGAAGCGGTGCTTCCCCTGACGAGCCGCCACTGGTGTAAGTCTCAATGCAGTTTTCATTTTTTGACATCTACCCTTATTGGCCGCTTTTTCCAACCCATTTTCCATGATTATTTCAACGAAATATTTAAATTGAGAGACTCGTCTGATGTTACCATATCAGTACGCGATTAGCACTCGAGGTGAACGGTTGTGTCTTTCTCGAGTGATTTTTGCAGGTTAGGTTTGGTGCCAAGCAGAGACGACAGGCGTTTTTCAACGCCCCCAGAGAAAATTTTTGCGAAAATTTTTAGCGATTGACTCCTCCCCTTAAGGACGGAGTAAACCGGAAACCGCAGTTCGGTTGTAAGGTCGACTGTGGGCGCGATCGGTTTTTGAAAAAGAATCGGCCGTGAAAGCGGTAGGCTGACTGCTTTTGCAGTTGGTTGCGATCGACAAAAAATTTAAAAATTTCCGATCCGAAAATTTTGTAAAAAGTTGGTACGTTAAATTAGTTGGCAGTTTCTCGGAACTGCCGACCGATATTTCGTGCCGTTGTGAGATATCGCGATAAACATCGCTGCATTTGCAGGCGATGTTTATGAAAAAAATAAGTGACAGTGGAAGTGCTAGTGCTAGCGCGAAAATGTCAAAGAAAGATAAGCACGAGAAGAGGCAAAAGGCTCAATGGATGGAGCATCAGATTGCCGAACGCGACGCCCTTTTAGATGAACAAAAGGTGCAGATAGACGACCTCCAGGCTAAGATAAAGAGCTTGGAGAGCATGGTAAATGCCTTGACGGCAAAACTCAACGAGGTCGCATCGATAAATGATGAAAAGGAAAAGACATCAGCCGAGGTGGTGGCCGGCACATCCGGCGCCCAAAAAGCCAAGAAGGCAAAAAAGCGGCCTGCAACGTCCACCGATGAAGATACGTCGGAAAATGATTTTCCGACCTTAGAAGAAGCCGCAAAAGTCAAGAGACAGCCGGCTAAGAAGACGAAAACTGTGCCAGAAAGGCTGCAGCAGTCTGCAGTCTGCAGTCTGACAGGCTGCAGCAAAGAATGCAGTCTTGTCCTCGAAGAATACGAATTTCACAGCATGGAAGTGAGGGATTCCGGCCATGTAGGGGTTGAACATTGCCGGTGCCAGGGCGATAGATTTCTTCGAGGAAAGGGAAGATTTGATTTTGAATTGGGGTTGAAACCTAGTTCGATCGTTTTGAAGATGACACCGTCTTGCTATATTTTGTCAAAATCCCATGAGATATCGAGCAAAATGCACCAACGTGCCTATTTTCGTCCAGGGCCTGATGAATTTGGCATTTCGATTTAGCATCTTGGTGAACTGAGTGTTTGGATCGAAATCCGAACTGATTGTTCATTGGGAACGATTTTTCTGCTCTCGATAAAGTTATTGAGAGCAACGAGAATTGCTTTTTCGGTTATTCGGGAGAGGGATCTGATGAACAGATGGACAACGATTGTTGTCTTTTTTTTGGGATCCCGGCTATAAAGACGTATTTCCACGAGTTTGGCAAATCTTGCAAACGCAGAATAGAGTACACGATGTTAGTGATTTCTGAAGTCTGCTTACTCCGAAGCTTCTGAAGTTCATGATGTGATCATGATGGCATCGTGCCCGGGAGCTTTTCTTGTGGCGACGTATTTGACGGTGTTTATGATTGATTTAGGGGAGACGAAGTAGTTTTGCAGGTATGAGATTTGCGGGAAGAAACTTAGCCGGACGGTGACCTGACTGACTCCCGCGTCTTTCTGCACACCTGTCTCTGGATGCTTCCAGCTGGTCATGTGAGCCTGACTGACAGACTTTACCAGGATCTCGGCTTTGTTCTCATCGGAGACGGCGTAGTACGTTATTGTCATCCAATTTTAACGGGGCATTATCCTTGTTGGATTTTAACGTCAACGATCTCGCCAAGGGCCAGATTTATCTGGGTTTAATGAAGGCAGGTTGTCTCGTCTCACTTTTCCTCTCTGTAGGACTTTATCCTTTTCCTGATTTCTCTGACAGCCTGATTTGCCCAGTGAATCTGGCTCTTGTCGCTCGTGGAAAATTTGTCATATACAAAGGGGAGATCAGTGGTCAGTCTGGGCCGTCCCTTACATGAGTTTGTTGTAATCAGCCGGAGAGACGCTGGTATACTGATGTCGATCGTGGAGCTCGACGCTGATGAAGGTGGATTCCTCTACTCTACTCTACATTTTCCGACTGATTTTTTATGCTTCTTGCAGTCCCTGGAATGGTTCAGACCGGTGCACTTGGGTTGACGGATTGCATCTCTATGGGTGCACGTGCCATCTCTACCTTAACCCCGATGGCTTCTATCTCACCTTCGTTATCTCGAAGTGGTGCAGATTCCAAACGTCGCCTGACTAGGATGGCAACGCCACCACCTACAGGATTCCGTCTGTCGAATATGTAAGTCCGGTAGTTCGGGAAATTATTCCTGAACTCTTCCGGACACTTGGTTACTTGCAGCGCAAGAATACCAGGGTCGTAGCCTACCAGAAGTTGTTCAACTTCTATCTTCTTATTCCCGATCCCGTTTACGTTCCATGATACGATCTTCAAACTGGCTGATCTGTTTCTTCTACTTTGCTACCGCTTGAGTTATAATCTTTTGCATGTTCTTCCCTTTCCTTGTAGGAGCGTACTTACATCCCAAATAGGATGCAGCATGCTCCTCTCCGCAATGCGCACATGTGGTTTTCTCATTGCGGGGGCGCGTGCAGTCAGAACTACGGTGGTCCTCACCGCATTTCACGCATCGTACAGGGTAGCCGCAGTTACCCTGTACATGACCATAGTACCGGCAGCACTCCGGCGTCTGCAAAGCCTTGCTCCACCAACGCCTCTTTTATATTCTCTAGTGTCATTTTTTTCAGGCACTCCTTTCAGGACAGCCTGGTTCTTCTTATCTTCACGGAGTGCGAACGAAGCTGTAGTTCTTAAGTTCACACATCTTTGCCAGCGCCCGGTAGTCGCCAGCTGTTTGAGGGAATATTTTGATTCCCTCCTTTGTTATCTTCGCTTTCGTGTACCCAATTTTCTTTTCGTTTAGCAGTCTAGAGAAGTTTGACCAGTCCGGGCACGCCACGGTCACTGGTGGTACTCCTTTGTTAGTTACCGTTCCGTCATTATTTTCTTTGTTTGGGGTAGGCCTTTCATTGGCCACCCTTTTTGCCTTCTTTACCGTTAGTTTTCGTTTTGTCGCTTTAAAGGAGTCTCTGACCGTCGGGAACTCAGACTCCGACGTGTCCTCCTCCTCTTCTGTGTGGATTGCCGGACATTTCTTGGCTGTGGCGGTTTTTTGCAAGCCGGAAGAGCCGGCTGCAACCGCTGCCACTGTTGGGATGGACATGGCGTCCCTTCCCTCGATGATGGTCCCTCGTTGGGCGACAGTCAACCTAGTTCTTCAAAAGTTGGAGTTTCGATCTTCTGTGCCGTCGACCACCCAAAGCATTCACAGTTAACATTCGCAGTTCTTGATGAAAGGCGTTTCTCAACGCCCCCAGTGACAACAGCGAGTATTTTTTTCGGCGTGTTGTAACCGCGGAGTAAACCGCAAATACCTCAGTTCGGTTATAAGGTCGACTCATTCCAATCAGAGCATCGGTACAGTGAGGACGTACTTTTATGCGCTTCCATTGTTTACTGTAATCTGATTACTCTCCGAGTGTTCTAATCACCCTGTGACGTCATCATTAATAGAATATTCCGGAATTAAGCAGTTTCTTTAGAAATAGCTTCTTTCCACAGTTTTCAGCGTTTTTCGTTTAATTGCGAAATTGCAATTTTAATTGAGCTTGGAAAGACTGAAATCTTTTAATAGAATTGATTGACATATAGGGAAACCAAGCCTGGTGTCCGTACACGAAGACAGACCGGATCCGGGTTTTATACAATGTTAACTGATTGTTCAGCGAAAGCTTACTTCTCCTGTTGATTAGGGGGTACAGGGGTGCGGAGCATTCCGTACGCTTTCCCTTTCGCTTTTTTAATATGTGACTCCCACGCCAAGGCCCTGTCATACTTAAGGCCGAGATAGTGAGCCGACTTGGCCCACTTTATGGGGACACCATCAATCCTGATTGGTTGGAGTATTCTTGGTCTTCTTCTAGTGAAGAAGACGGCCTGGGTTTTGCTGCGGTTGATCGAAAGTCTCCATTCGGCCAACCAACACTTGGCTTTCAAGGTCTGCTTCTGGAGCCTGGATGTAATTACCTCAGGTCTGTAAGCTGACGTATAGAAAGCCGTGTCGTCAGCGTAAAATGCAGTCTTCACATGGGGAATCTTAGGAATATCCGCCATGTAGACATTGAAGATTACGGGGGCAAGTGGTGATCCTTGTGGTACACCCGCTTCGATTCGCTGGACGTTAGAAGTAGCACCATCGACAAGCACTTGGAAAGTGCGCCCAGTCAGAAATGATGCCAATAATTTGACTAGGTCAATTGGTTATTCCTAATCGGAGCATCTTGACAATAAGTCCGAGATGCCAGATTCTCTCAAATGCTTGCGAGAGGTTTAGAAAGACAGCTCCCGTATGGCGCCTTCTGTCGAAACCTTGTCCTGATCTCCACGGCCAGTCTCGCCGACTGATGAAGGGCGGCTTGACCCCTGCGGAAACCAAACTTCTCGTCCGGCAGAATCTTCTTGTTCAGAGCGTGTAATACCGCTCTTTCAGCGACCTTACCGAGAGCGCTAAGCAACCTGATTGGCCTATAGCTGCTTGAATCATGTTGATTTTTTCCTTTTTGGGGATTACTATTATTTGGTCGAGCTTCCACGATGCCGGGAAGTGTTGAAGTCTGAACATAGCGTTGACAATATTAGTCAACTGAGCTATTTGCTTATTCGGTAGCCTCTTCAGCTGCATCGGCGAGATGCGGTCGCGACCTGGGGCTTTTCTAACTTTAAGACCTCGGATAATACTGTGTATTATCTTCGGGAAAACTATCTGGCTAATCAGGTAGCCTGGGTTAGGGGTTTCTTGATGGGAAAGAATTTCTTGTTTGAAGATGTCAACTTTTTCTTCTTCTCGACTGAAGGTCGAGGAGAAGTCATCTGTCTTTGGTACGTCTTGGCGAAGAGCTCCGCCTTCTCCTCCCTGCTGACGGCGTGCGTTGCACCCGTCCTCAGGGGGGGGGAATCGGCGCCCTCACCTTTCCCACCAGGGATTTGGCCGTTTTCCAAAGTGATCGATCGGCCACCTCGATTGACGCCAGGAAATCGTTCCATTTGTTGTCTCTGAACTCTCTGAGAACCGGTTGGGAGTCTCTTTTGGCTTCGTTCGCACAATGCCCTACCTCGGGGTCACCAGACGAGTGATAGCGTCGGTAAAGTCTGTTCTTCAGACGAATCATCTCTTTTACCTCGAACGGAATGTCCAAGGTAGGCCGCGAAGATTCTGCATGGGTTATAGTCGCCACCTTAGTTGCTTCTAGGATGTCATGGGTTAATTTGTCGACCACTTCGTCGAGCTGCTGAATGCTACCAATTCGCGGGTTCGGTCCGCTGTTCTGCAAATACTCCTGGAATTTGCTCCAACAGATGTTTGAGGATTGTTTCGGTGGAAGAGAGTCCACCTTTGTACCAATATTAAGCAGTACCGGGAAGTGGTCTGAAGTGAGTTCGTGAACAACCTGAACTGCAACTTGATTGGAGAGATTTCTTATGATGAAGAAATCTAGGAAGGTCTGAAATCCGGATGGTTCGTCTGGGATAAAGAGGTTCAGCCCGTACCTATCCGCCAAGGACAACAGGTCAGTACCTCTCTTATTTGTCCAGCCGGAACCCCACCTTTAATTGTGCGCATTGAAATCTCCTCCAATGATGAATGGAAAGTTGTTAGTTAAGAATCTGCCGACTTCGCCCGAATCGAAGTCTTTACAGCTTCTCTGGTACCAAGAAGATAGGTTTACCAGATTTCCATCTAATGTCACTTGCACCGACATGGCCTCTGAGGAAGTAAGGCAAGTCGGAGGAAGGAGGCTGTGATGGATGCTCATCTTAACAAGGATCATTTGCTCCATCATCTGAGTGAAATCAGGAAGCTGGAGTTTTGGGGCTTCCTGTTGGGAGGCGACCTTATTACGTGGAGCCAGCACTGGAGCCATCGTCTTCCTATTGTTTTGTGTGCCCCCACACGAATGTTGGAGGCGGAATTCTTGTTGGCAGTTTTACTTCCTTTGCGGATACTACTTTCCCCTACTTCCTATTTAGTGGTCTTTTCGGGCTAGTCTTTGCGTTTGCGGGGTGTGGACCACCGCAATTAACGCATTTTGCAACTGTATTCTTAAGTTTTTTGCAATCTCTTGATGCACGATTGTCCGAGCACTTCTTACATTTGGTGGGAGCGTAGCATTTCTTGGCAACGTGCCCAAAGACCTGGCAGTTATAACACTGCGAAGTCTCTCCGTTAGATTTTACATTTTCCACCTTGATCTTTTGGTGGACTAAGTACTTGGTGTTAAATATTGTCTGTTCTCCCTTGGGCAATATCACCTGGACCATTGCCAGTGGTTTACCACCTTTAGTTTTCCACCTCTGAATTCTGGAAGGGTAGAAACCCAATTCCGTGAGTGAGTATCAGCACATGTAACTGCTTCTCGCTTTTTGTGCAGTACGTGTGATACAAAATTTTTTCCTTTTCTAAGAACGCCGTAATCACAGGGTTCTTTGGGCTGCACTTTTA
>JARFXV010001820.1:0-82647 GCA_031761425.1 Cosmopolites sordidus
ATATATATATATATATAAGGTAGCGTAACGGGACCCTGGAGAGAAATATTACAGAAATCTTTCACCATTTCTCCACGTGGTGCCACCGATCACCTTCGCCCAACTGTCACCATACGGCGTCACGTATCTCTCGAGACCGGTTTCTAGCCTTTCAGCGGTCATCAGCCGAGCTCCACACGAATGCAAGAAAAGCAGTTAGGCAGAATGGCAGAATGTTACCCTTCAATATTTTTCCATTCCAGCTTATTGAAGTATACCGAATTTCACGACTTTAGCATAAACCATTTCGAAAATATGCGAAAAAACCATCTTCAGAGTTTCTCCTTTAAGGGACTCTAGCCCCTTTAAGAAGCAATTTTGGGTATATGTTTATAGATTGTTTTTATGTTTTAATCCCTAGAGTATATATATATATATATATATATATATATATATATATATATATATATATATATATATATATACATATATAAATATATATATATATATATATATATATATATATATATATATATATATATATATATATATATATATATATAAATATATATATATATATATATATATATATATATATATATATATATATATATATATATATATATATATATACATATATAAATATATATATATATATATATATATATATATATATATATATATATATATATATATATATATATATATATATATATATAAATATATATATATATATATATATATATATATATATATATATATATATATATATATATATATATATATAAATATATATATATATATATATATATATATATATATATATATATATATATATATATATATATATATATATATATATATATATATATATCATCATCAGCCCCTGTCGATGTATGCTTGGAATTACAAGACAGAAAGCCCTGCGCATGGTTCAGGGAATAAACGAATCTTTGACATCATTGGAAGTGTAAAGCAATTGAAATGGGGATAGGCAGACCATACAGCGAGGCGATGGGACGACAGATGAACCAAGGCAATCCTGGAGTGGATACCACTTGATCACAAACGTCCGGAAAGAAGACCGAATGCACGATGGACTGATGACATCATTGTTAAGTATATTGGACACGAGTGGCAGAGGAAAGCTCAGGACGGTTAAAGTTGGAAACATGCTGAAGAGGCCTTCATGCTGCAGTATATATATATATATATATATATATATATATATATATATATATATATATAATAATAACATAATGGCCAAAATGTAAAATCTGACAAGGAATCACCCCTCAGTCTCGCCAGTTCGAGGCTGGGTAAGACCGGATGCCTTCTGAGAGGTTTTCTACGTTGGTCACTCGCCAGTCGGTGAACTTCTCGAGATACTTTCGGTTAAGCACAAAACCAAGGGTTGATAGCCCGAGGGGGGTGCTGACCGGGGTTTTCGGTAGCTGATGATCCGTGGTTCGGAACCACGGTAAGCTGTAGATCCAGTCGCTATATAACCTTCTCAGTTACTGATGCGCCTCTAAGCCCAAAACTTCACTGTACTGTACTGATTGTGTATTGAAATATTTAAATGTTTTTAATAGTATTCTTTAGAATCGGGAACCATGTTGAATTTAAATCTACCGAAGGCATAGAAATACAGTTATTTTATTTAAATTAATTATAGCAGTTTCTTTTAATATTCTGTATTTTGTTACCGATTCTTTTAATACCGTTTTGGAATTATTCCATTTGATTTTATGATCCGAATCCCATACGTATTGACAAATTCTAAGTTTATAAAAATCGCCCTTTCTAAGAAGATTTTTATAATTTTTATATATAAAATTCGCAGGTAATTTTATAAACCACATTTTTGTTATTCTGTTGTGTGTTAGTTTGGTTTAGTTTTTGTTAATATAGGTCTAAGAGTATTTTTTGTTTTAAATGTCGTTCTTATGTTGTATTTATTTCCTACTATTTTAATTGTGTCAGAAATACCGCGGATGTAAGGGTTAATTGTTTGAGAGTTATTATTCTTGTTATTATAAACGTGTCTATTTTGTCTGGTATCAAAGGTTTTAAACGATTTATCTATGAAATTTTTTGGGTAATTGTTTTTTATTAAAATGTCTTTGATGTGATTTGTTTCTTTTTGTAGTGTATCTCTGTCGGTACAAACAAATTTTGCTCTGTCATATAAACTTTTAATTACTCCTATTTTGACTGATTTTGAGTGATTACAAAAGAAAGTGAGACACCTATCTGTGTTTGTCGGTTTTCTGTAAACTGTAGTTTTTAATGTGTTGTTTTGTTTTAATATTAAACTGTCGAGGAATGGCAATTTATTCTCCCTCTTCATCTTTAATATAAACTTTATTGTAGGCACTCGAGAATTTATATCTTGTAAAAAAGTATTTAGATCATCAATGCTATGCTGCCATAGAGCAAAAATATCATCAACATATCTAAGCTGGTTTTTTTAAGAGATTTACTTAATATGTCATTCTCTAGTTCCTCCATAAAGATATTACTCATGAAAGGAGAAAGAGAAGAACCCATTGCCATTCCAAAATTGTGTTGATAAATTTCTAATTGAAAATATGTGGTTTTTAAGCATAGAGTTAATAATTTCAAAATTGTATTTATGCTTAGTATAGTGCGGTCTTTTAATGTTGTGTAAAAGTGATGTCTCCGTTTGGTTTTTTGTTTTTTACCCAGTGATTCTTTATTAACATAAGAACAGATAGTTTTGATATTTTTTGAGTTGTAGATCGTGGCGAAAAAACCACGAAAACCATAAGAAAAAAAAATCACCTTTTATAACTCCGTCTTAAATTTAAATAATTCTGGCTCCTTTATTTGGCTTTCCAAAGCAAATTCAGTATGGAAAGGAAGACTATCCTGAACATACGGTTTCCATTGCTGCGGCTGTAGACGTCCAACTATTTATAAAAGGTCTTTCAAATTGAGCGTTTTTTTTAATTCTTAAATAAAACACAGAATTTGCGTTGATTTCAAAAAAAACTTTTTATTCATTTAAACACACGAAAGACAATATCTGCTAAATGACTACATTTTGCAGCTCTATAGTCTCTTTTGTCAAAATTTTAGATAGCATTTTGGCATAACCGTGGCTCTATCACACCTTGGTGGGTAATTAACATCACTGTTTCAAAACATCAAAATTAGTCAAAAAGACCAAGAATTCATATATATATATATATATATATATATATATATATATATATATATATATATATATATATATATATATATATATATATACAGGGTGTCCCAGAATATGTGGGCAATCTCCCGGATTCAGATAGAACACATAAAAATTATCAATGTGTTCAATCACATTGAACTTAGTTTTCTAGGGGTGGAAAACTAGCTCAAACAGTAATACAATTTTTTTTTACACCCTGTACAATAAAACCACAACAATTATGTTTTCCGACAGCTTAAACCTTAAACTAAAAAAAGTTCTCTTTCGGTCGACATCGATGAAATGAACTGTTTACGAAAAAAAAATTGTTCAATATGGTTTTTGTTGGATAATTTTGTATCTAGGTTCAACATAAGCTCTTTCTGCTCTTATACATTCCCTAGCTCTAAGAATTGAAGATTGTTGGATCCTTCACAATACCTCAAAATAGTCCTTATTTTGCGACAATGAAAATTAATCATTTCCAATAAGTTTTCTCTCTTATCTATTGGATTTGTATAGATTAAAGTTTTTAAATAGTCTTACAAAAAAAAATCTAATGGATTTCGGTCAGGTGATCGAGGAGGCTAAGCCACTGGTCCTCCTCTACCTATCCATCGATTTTCGAAGTTCCTGTTTAGGTGTTCTCGAACTACTAGACTAAAATGAAGTGCGGCCCCATCATGCATGAACCTCATATCACGTCGTATTGCCAGAGGTAGATCTTCTAACAGTTCTGGCAAATTGTTTTGAAGAAATTCCAAATAAAGTTCTCTGTTAACTTTATCGGCAATATAAATAACCCCATTAAATGTTACCCGATGATTCCGGCCCACACGTTGATGGCTACAAATTGATGCTGATGATGCATTACAATTGAAGCATGGGGATTTTCCTCTGCCCATAAATGTAAATTATGGAAGTTTATGATGGTGTTTTTAGAAAATCCAGCTTGGTCCGTAAATAGAACTGAACCAATGAAATTTGCATCGTTTCTGTGGCGATCTACAGAAAACCCGGTTAGAAAATTCCATCCTCCGAGGAAAGTCTTCAGGAAGAAACACATGGACTTTTTAAAGATTGTACGGATGCAACTGTTGCTCTCTAAGGATTCTAGATATCGTCGATTTTGCGCAATCAAAATGGACAGCCAATTTTCGGACACTTGTTGAAGGATCTGCTTCTGCGGCATTTAGGATATTTTCGTCAACACCCTCATCGCGATGGATTTGATTTCCACAATTGTGGCTGGCTTTGTCAGACCTTCTTAAAATTGTTTGCGACACTTTACATTAAATATCTATGATTCGATAAGTACAAGTAAAAAATAAAACATCGTAGTTTTTACTTGTCTCCCTCAAATGACGATCCACTCTTTCAACGGTTTTCTCATCAGGAATTCTTCTATTGGGAAATCGTTCTTCATAAAGCCTTCTGTTGAAAAAAGTGTATAGGAACTTGTCATATGATTTTTGTGGGTTCTATCTATATTCTTTTTATCGCTAAGTTCTCACAACTGTCCTCTATACTGAGGCGGAGTTTGAACGCTATCTGTCATTTAGTTTGTTTACAGTGCTCGATTTTGTCAGTTTATCTCAAGTGTTTTGCGATTAATAGAATGGATAAAATTATCGAACAAAGAATTTGTCTTAAAGTTCGCATTGCAAATGGAATTTCGTGTGGCGAGTCTCTAAAATATTGCAAAAGCCTTACAGCGAATCGACTTTATCAAAAACACGTGCATATGAGTGGTACAGTGGATTCAAAAGCGAACGAGATCTGGTAGAGGATTTGTCCAACACGTCTTCAACAACGTCTTCAACTGGAGTTAACATCACTAAACTGAAGGAAATGGTGACTGAAAATCGTCATTTAAGTTTGATAGAGATAGCCGCTGATCTTTCTGTGTCTCACGAATCAATTCGTACCATTTTAAGCGATTGTTTGGGCATGGAATGCATTGTCGCTCGACTAGTGTCGAAAGATCTGAATTTTTTTCTGAAACTCAATCGCGTAAAGGTCGCTGAAGACTTGCTAGAACGAGTCACTTCCGACCCCACATTCATAAAACGCATTGTAACTGGTGATGAAACATGGGTATACGAGTTTGACATGCAAACCAGTCAACAAGATTTGGAATGGCGCCTTCCAACTGAACCGAAACCGAAAAAACCACGTCAAAGCCGATCAGAAGTTAAGGTGATGTTGACTATTTTCTTTGATTATCGCGGTGTTGTGCACTCGGAATTTCTGCCAGAAGGTCAGACAGTAAATAAAGAATATTATCTGAGCGTTATGTGGTGATTGAGAGAGAAAACTCGTCGAAAAAAGTCAGCTTTGTGGAAAGAAAAATCTTGGATTTTGCATCACGGCAACGCACCATCTCACAAAGCTATCATTGTGAACGAATTTCTGGGCAAAAACTCAACACATATTACCGAATAACCACCGTGTTCACCTGATATGGCTCCGGCCGACTTCTTCCTCTTTTCAAAACTCAAATTATCACTTCGAGGCATCCGTTTTCAGGCGATAAAAGACATAAAAGAGAATTCGTGGCGAGAACTGAAGTCAATTCCGGAAAAAGCATTTAAAAAATGTTTTGACAATTGAATTTTCGTTGGCATAAGTATATTAATTCGGAAGGGGCCTACTTTGAAGACGATACAACAAATTGGGATAAATAATAAACATTTTGTGTTTATTTATTACATCCCCAAACGAAAGGCTTTGATAAGGATACGCAAATATGTGTAAAAACATATTTGCAAATATAAATTAGTTATAATTTAACGCATAAACTCCGAATATAATAAGAATTTGTCATGCTCAATACAATTTACTTACAGTTATATATGTTTACTATTGAAAAAACATATATTAGACAGGAAATAGAAAGACGTATATATCAAGACAGATGAAACATTATATGAAGAAATAAATTAATAATTTTCCTGCAACATTTCCATTTACCGCTTTTATATTGAAAAGCCTTGATAAACTTTCTCTACGTGCTTTTCTTGCCCCATCATCGAAAACAACCTCACAATAGGTATTTTTGTAGGTAACAAAGACTGTCGTAAACCCCCTCTTTTCCTTTCTAGCGTTATAAACTGATGATTTATTGATATTCTAGCTTAACTTAGCAGTTGCTTTGTTACGACTAAATCACTTCAGAGCTACTAAGTAGAAATGTTATTTTTAGGTAAGCTACGTTCATTTTGAGGTGAAATGTTATGAAAGGCCGGGTTGTTGTTTTATTTTACGTGATTTAAACCGTCGTTTCTTCCATAAATCACTTGACTACAATAAAACGAATTACTTTCTATTATATTTATCCACCGTATGCTAGGAAAAACCATTAATATATATATATATATATATATATATATATATATATATATATATATATATATATATATATATATATATATATATATATATATATATATATATATTTATATATATATATATATGTATATATATATATATATATATATATATAACACATATATATATATAACACATATATATATATAATATATTATATATATTATATATATATATATAATATATATATATATATATATATATATATATATATATATATATATATATATATATAACACATATATATATATATATATATATATATATATATATATATATATATATATATATATATATATATATATATATATATATATAACACATCGTTCAATAAGTTCCTGGTCTGACATATAGATATCGTCACTTACGAAAAATCCTTACCATTGGTCGATTGCGCCAACCTTCAAACGTCATGTGTCAAAATTTCATGACAATATGTCTACTAGTTTCTGAGTTGTGCTTTAAGTGACGCTATTTTCGTTATTTTCAAAACAATGGAAAAAATAATTTCATGTATTGATTAAGGTTTGATTGCTTTTTGATGAAGAAAAATACCATTGGACAATGGCGGTTCGTGAGTTTAAAATATGGAGGTTCTGCATAGCAGCGGACGATTTATAAAATACATTTAACAAGCCAAAATTGAAAATAAGAGATATAAACTTACCAGATTTAATTAACAAGTAAAAAATCCCCAATATTAAATATCACGAAATATTTGTAATTTTATATATATTTTTTGGGAGGTCTGCAGGGGTCTACGGCTCTGCAGCTCTTATATACCAGCCACCACTGCCGTTGAAGGCAGTTGCCGTTCCTGGCACCAGGAAAATCAATCATAATTAATTGGTATGCTGAATTCAAACGTGGCCGTACAAGTACCGATGATGCTGAACGCTCTTGACATCCAAATGAGGTGGTTACACCAGACAACACCAGAAAAATTCATAAAATTATTTCGCAAAACCATAAAGTAAAGCCGCAGATACCATGAAGATATCGAAAGGAAGTATTTACAACATTTTGCATGAAGATTTGGAAATGCGTAAATTGCTATCGAAATAGGTACCACGTTTGCCCACAGCGGACCAAAAACAAGAAAGAACGTATTGATGATTCTGAGCAATCTTCAACAACGTATCACAAATCGTTGGCACCGATGGCTAAATTGCACGAATTATACTTCGAATTGCTTCCTCGTCCACCGTATTCACCAGATCTGTTGACCCCCATCGAATATTTCCTGTTCTCAGACCTCCAACAAATGCTCGCTGGAAAGAAATTTCGCTCCAATAATTACCGAAACTAAGAATATTTTAAAGAAAAAGAGAAGAAATCGTTCTATAAAAAAGGTGTAGAAATGTTATGTAGTAGTAGAAATATTATGTAGTTATGTAGAAATGTTGTATTGCTCTTCAAGGAGAATATATTGATGAATGAAGTCGAAATTTGAAAAAAATGTGTTTTATTTGTCAACCCCGGGACTCAACCGATGTGGATCTTTTTAATTAATTGTAGAGTACATTGAAATATTTTTTTCTTATACATGTTATTAGAATCATTGAATAAACGTAAAGATACATTCCAAACTTGAATTTTAATAAAAATTTGCATACGAGATATTAGAATGAAGATATCTTATACATATGTATAGTAGTTGATGCATTTCTTTTTGGGAAAAGATTCTTTTTAAGTACTGAGAAATACTTGGATTTTCTCCACGTTTCGACAAGATCTCTCTTCGATAAGTGCCCTGATCGGAAAAAGCAGTTTTTTCACAGTCAAAAATAGACTAATTATAAATTACTATCCCTGAAACTGTGGTACCACATTTCACTGTCATAGTCTGGTTCAAGATATTTCGTTGCCTTTCGGCAAAATGATAATTACCCCAATAAATTTCAATAAAAATATTCTGAGTTTCTTCAAAGGCGCCAGAGTCGGAATGGTTTAACTTCTAAATGATTTTGGAAAAAATAAACTATTGTTAATTATTATTCTGCTCATCCTTAGACTCTCAGCTTATGTTGTTGTGGTTCTTTGAAAAATCTCTTATTTATCAAGCCTTCGGCGGATATAACGAAGGGCGCTACATCTACCTTACTCAGTTTCCACTGGTTCTTCAATTCGTATGCCAGATTTTCATACTTTGTTGTTTTTTCATCTGTTTTTCTAATGTGAGAGAGCGGCACTGCGATGTAAATTATAAAAGCCCTTTTCTGCTTTTTGTTGATTAGAACAATATCTGGCCTGTTATAATCAACCATTCGATCAGTAGTGATTGGTCTGTCCCAGTAAAGAATAATATCGGATGATTTAAGTACAGGAGAAGGCGAGTACTAATAATATGAAGGAGATGCGCTTTCTAATAGCGAGTTTTTTTGCAATTTGCTGATGTATAATTTGAGCTGATTATGCCGTCCTAATTAAGCATTAGGAGCAAGGCCCGGGCAACCGCCAATAAGGTGCTCAATTGTTTCCCCCAGAGTACCACATTTCCTGCACTAATCGACTACGTCCAAATGCAGTATGTGCTTTTTATAGTTCTTTGTTCTTGTCACCCTATCTTGAATAGATATCGCAAAACCTTCTGTTTTTGGGTACAAGAGTCAATCGATCAGCCACTTTAGAGACAATTGTTCGTCAATAGTATCATCTTCGGATGACTTAGGAAACTTTCCATGTAATGTTTGTCTTTTCCATTTTCGAACGCAATCCGTGAGTATTGTTCTGCCATCAATACGGTTTTGTTTATTTAGGTTTAGTGGGGTGAAACCCCGATCTTCATTTGCAACCAATTTCATTAACGTACTGTTTGAATCAATGAAGTGTTTTCTCATCCTATTTTCTTGATTGAGACAGAGATTTTTTACGTTTACAAGGCCTCTACTCCCCAACTTTCTTGGGATATATAGTCTCTTCGTAGATGAGTTTGGATGCAGGCATCGGAGCTTTGTTAATGTTCGGTGTGTCAACCTATCAAGTTCATCAAGGTCAGTTTCTGACCATTTAACAACGCCAAAAGAATATATCAGAGTTGGCACTGCCCAACCGTTGATCGCTCTAATGAAGTTTCCGCTGTTCAGTTTAGTGTTTAAAAGTTTTGTAAGTCACTTTTGATATAGAGCGGAAAAGTCCTTCTTTAACTGTTATGATCAAGTTTATGTTTTTCCTAAATATTCCTTATTAAAATTCCTAAATATTTGTAGTTTTTATCAAGGAGTTTAGTTTTTCTCTAGTTTCTCCATATAATTTAAGGTCATCCATATATACAGATGAGAGAGCTTTCTTGGATTCCTCATATTAAGTTTATATCCAATATTGATGTTGTTTAGTAGGGTGGACAAAGGGTTCAAGGTTAGACAGAACCAAATTGGAGAAAGGGAATCTCCCTGAAAAATTCCTTTCTCGATATTTGTAGTAGCAATGTATTGTTGATCGACAAAAAGTTTGTTTTGCACTTTCCCATCAGGCACTTTAAAGAATTAATAATCTGGGGGCTAATTTTATAGAAATTCAGAACCTCAACCAACCAATCGTGAGGGACACTATCGAATGCTTTCTTGTAGTCTATGTAGCAGGCAGATGTTTAAGTTGCGTTTTCTTTTTCACTATTACTATTCCTTGCAGCCCATACTTGCTCTTATACATCCTTTCTGTTCATCTTCAAAAATGTTTTTATCACAATGTTGTTTGTTGTTGTTTATCACAATTATTATTATTATTATTATCATTATTATTATTATGTATGACTAAAACATTGTTTATTGCTTTGTGTTTTTTGAATTTATTAGTACAATAAAAATAAATAAATAAACAAATAAATAAATTTATCTATTACTACAATAAAATTACTACAATAAAAAATATAAGTTAAAATTAAATTATATATTTAATTCGATTTCATTCTCACTGTTACTTTGATCTACATTAATAATAAGTGGTTCTAAATTATTAGTAAGTGATACATAGGAATATTCTATTTTAATAACATGGCTAATCGAATTTATTCAACTTTCTTTGGAAATACTATCCACAACCTTCCTAATTTAGGTTGAAGTACTTACACTTAGAGTCGGATAAATGTTTTCTGCTCTAACATTGGATTTTACCTGATGCCACATATGCTCAATTGGATTAAAAATACAGTAATACGGGGGAAGACGTAAAAACATATGTCCTATATCGGCAGCAACGGTATCAAATCCATATTCCTTTTTAATATTAATTGTCTTTAATATTTCTAGAAGATCACATTCTTATATATATTTTTGAAGTATATATCGTTTTTATAACATATAGTTCTGAATTTCCAATGCATTAGAAACATTTTGGCGGTTATGATAACCAGCATTGTCCATTACAATTACACTTTCCTTAGGCACATGAAAAAGCCAAGCAAGCTTCGATTGGAAGTTGCACCATCTCCACCATATTTCCTTGGAAACTCATCTAATCCCCTTTTCGTCACATTATAATTTATTTGGTTTATGATAAAATATATTTTTAATTTTTTTTATGCATTTATAGAACTCACCGCTACATTTTTCCATCTGAGGCCGAAGATGTTGATTATAATTTTTATAAACTACTTTAATAGTTAAAGATACCTATAATAAAGAGTAATATATGAGTTGATATGTCATGATGTAAATTGTATCAAAACTGAGCAAAAAAGTCATTAATTTTTTTAGTAAACTTTAATTTTTTATTAAGTATTCAACTAGAGATTCCTGGGAATAACCAAATGTTAAAAAATGGGATCGATATCCTCCTCTATATATTTTCAATGTAAGTTTCAACCGCCCGAAAGTTCATAAATTCATTTTTGTCAAATAACCGCGAATTTTATTACGCCACTGAAACAATTATTCAATTTTTCCGATTTAACAACTGGCCAATAATCTGAAATTGATGGGACTAGCTGAAAGTTTGCAAAAATCATAAAAATGCATTTAAAAATAATGACATTAAAAGCGTAGTATTTCATTTCAATCTATGGTTGTTTAGTGAGATTGTAGTCCGTGAGCTTAATATTCACTGATCAACTTGTCTAAGAAAAAATTATGAAACAATATTAACTTTTCATCAGGGTATTATAATAATGAATACTATTCTACCAATATTATATCAGGGGTATTCACTACAAGTTGGCGCTGTATCTAAAGACGGCAGTCTGACAGCATGGTAGTTAGCCTGGTAGCGGATTCGACTCCTGCCCTCCTTGTGGATGTCTGTGGTGTGATTTTCTTATTAGTTTAAGAATATTTTTGAGTGTAAAATCTGACAAGGAATTACTGGAGTCACGCCAGTTCGAGGCTATATATGACCGAATGTCTTCTGAGAGGTATTCTACATTGGTCATTAGCCAGTCGATAGATTTATGGTTAAGCACAAAGCCAAGAGTTGATAGTGCGAGGGAGTTGCTGACAAGAAGAGATTAATCATTGATCGGCCTCATTAATTCTGTTGAAATTGTGCTTGAGTACTAAGTTTCACTTAAGCGTAACATGAACTATGTTCGTTTTGCGTAGCTGTGAAAATAGATAAAAATAATGTACTCTATGGTAATATTTTGCCTTATATTTCAAATCACTCTATATCATATTGTATTCAGAGAATACTTTTGGTCATCTATTTTCCAAAACTGATATAATTCATTTTAGCAGTGCACAAAGTGATCATTGGACAACCAATGACTCTCTATGAAGTACCGATATGGGTATTATAAGAATTATTTAATTTATTGACAGAAATTTTGTCGTTGTTACAGTCATTATTTATGTACCTTCCTGTATCGATTCCGCACTCAATTGTCCTAAATACATATATTTTAAATGCCAGAAACATCACTTTATTGTATGTATGGTAACTTTCTGTGATTAGATCTTCTTCTTCTGCCTCTTGCACCATCAAGTTCACGTACTGGATGACGATGCATTTCTGCAAAACACAGACTTTCTTTGTTCTCAATATCACATAATATCAATCCAAGACTTGTAAGATGTAAGTGTTTTTCTACATAAAATATATACTACGATGTACCAAGAGTATTTGAGTTTTTTTTCTATGTTTAAAAATAAAGGATTATACTTCACTCCTCAGAGGCTTAATCTCATTTCAACTTTTTGTTTCTACAAATAAACATTCCTTCTTTAGTATTAAAGCGATTCCGTTCCGAAATATTCAGTCAACGGTTTTTAATAAAAACATTAAAAGGAGTGAAATAAAACGCAAAATTAAGGCAATATTATAATATATAGGCCTAGGGGAATTAGAGTAGTCATTTTTCGCTATTAGTGAAATACAACACAAGTTGTAAGCACTTTAAATATTACACAGATCATATACAATAAAACACGCGTATTATATTAAAATACAGGAGCCAAGTATACACGATTCAGTGCGTCACCGACCGAGCGAGACGGTTCACTTACGTTCACTCCTCAGCAAAAACGCGCTTAAAGAAGTTTTCACTTGAAAAAGAACTAGAAAACTAAAGAATATTTTGAAAAACAAAATAATAATTATTTGGTCAAAATTCTCTCTTTTTATTCAAATACATCCCTTTCGTAACAATACACTGCTGGTCACGTTCAACCAATGCTGATAGATTTTTTAATCGTTTTCCAGAATCGCCTCAATGACTATCGTCACGGCTTCTTGGACTTATGTAACACTGTCATAAAACGTTCCTTTCATGACTAATTTAAAGCACCAAGTCTCACCATCAGTCACAATCGATTCTAGGAATGTGTAGTGCCGTCTTGTTGTTGTCGGTTGATTTAATAAGGTCCTTGCAATGTTCAACACGAGCAATTTCCTGGTCGTCATTTAAGGCATGTGGGACACAGACTTTCCGTTTGTTTAAATCCTTTGTCAAAATTTCGCGAATCACAGTCGAATTCGTATTGTAGGCGATCATTTCACGCACTTTTTTTATCAACTCATCGCGATTTTTGTTTTTTGGCCAGCCTGGCTTTGGTTCCAAAGCATCACAACAGTCCTGAAATCCCTTTTACCACTCGAGCACACGTGTACGGGATATTGTAATAATCACCATATAGTTTTTTCATTAATTCAAATGTCCCTTTCAAAGTTTTACCAAGCTTAAAATCATTTGAGCATCATTTTTTGTGGCTAGGTGACAAAAAGTACTGTCACTTTAAGCGCTATAACTTGACAATCCGTTGATCGATTCTCATGATGGCGGTCCCGTTTTATAGAGAAAATATACAACTTACAGAATGTATATTATTTCAATAGCTAGTCCTAGTAGTTTTATTTAAATTTTAAAAGTTCCGTTATTTTTCTGACATTTTATTTTGTATTAATGCAATTCAGCAATATACTATCAATTTACAACTAAAAATGTACATCCTTCGACAATCAAATCAATCTAGACATATAAAACACTAAGAAACTAAACAAGAGATTTTAACCCAGATCCAACTACAAAAACTTCCTTCTTAGCATGTACTACATACTCTTTGATCGGTTGTTTCCGAACTGGCAACAGGTTTCCATCGTTCGATCGTCGATTAAAGAGCATTTGAAAAATGTCCGGAGTTGTGTAACAGATTGCAACTCTCGCTTGTCGGTTATACACGAACGGAGCTGATTCACATGTTTGTTCAACGAACCACAGTCGTCGAATTCGGCGAGAAATTACAAATTAAAAATCATAGTCCAGACACGAAACGGCAACAAAGCGTGTTGATTGATTCCGTATCAGATCAATGCCAAACTTTTTTATTTAATTATCGGTAAGGCGGTATGTACAGGATTAATTTAGTAGTGAATCGATTCCGGACTGATGATTCTGTACATTTTATTTTAGTCCAATAATATTGGTAAATAAAATTGAGTTGATTTTTGATCAAACTGACTTGACTTTTTAACTAAACATGGTGTATCTTATATAAAATTTGTCCTAAAAACAGAAATGACCTAAGATTCAATTCAATGTCACCCACAATTTGTTTCCTATAAAGTATTTTGCTATAAACATTATATAATGTTTTACGATGATATTTTGTTGATTCCCTTATTAATATCCAGAAGTTATGAGCAAGTAAACTGGAGCTCCATTTACCTTTATATCACTTTTCCATTACAGAAATGTCTTGATTGAAGTAATATTTATATTACATTGAAGGAGATTCCATCCTTTTAAATCTTGAACTAAACATCATCATTAAAACATCAAATAAAATATCGTGTTCTATTTCCTGTAGAAATTATATATGATCAGCTGAAGAATCAGCGGATTCTGATTCATCTCCATTCAGAGTCCAAGATTCTAATCGTTTTGTAACAGAAAATTCATAAATATGCTCGACGAGTGGAGAAGCTGATGATAAATTAGGATACTGCACAGTATGTTTAGACTTCAGTCCAATACCTACTCTATTAGGGTTCTCAGGGTCTTTCGGTTCTCTCCAAACCATTGGTATAGTCCGTTTCAAGATATTTTGTTGCCCTTTGTCAAATTGTTGATTGCCCCAATAAATCTGAATAAAAATTTTCCTAGTTTCCTAAATGGCACAAGAGCCGGACTGGTTTAACTTCTGGATAATTTTGGGAAAAATAAAATATTCTTAAATTATCATTAAATAATAATAATTATTATTATTATGAATTATTAAAACATTGTTTATTGATTTATGTATTTTTAATTTATTAGTACAATAAAAATAAATAAATAAATGTATCCATTAGTACAATAAAAACTATAACTTAAATTTAATTATACATTTAATACGGTTTTGCTCTCACTGGTACTTTGATCTACATTAATAATAAGTGATTCTATATTATTATTAAATGATACATAGGAATCTTCTATTTTAATAACATGGTTAATCGAATTTATCCAACTTTCTTTGGGAATACTATCTACAACCTTCCTAATTAATGTTGCAGCACTTGAACTTAATGTCGGAGAAATGTTTTGCTCTAACATTGGATTTTACCTAATGCAATTACACATATGCTTAATTGGATTAAAAATACAGTAATACGGGGAAAGGCGTAAAACCGTATGTCCCATATCGGCAGCAATGGTATCACATTCATATTCCTTTTTAATATTAAATGTCTTTAATATTTCTAGAAGATCACATTTTTTATATGTATTGTCGAAGTATATATCGTTTTTTAACATGCAGTTCTGAATTTCCAATTTAGTGTTATTTGCAAGTGAAAAGTTTTGCTGTGGTGTCGTCATGGTAGTCCAAAGATGAATGTTTAACATTCTTGGAGGACAACCGTAAACAATTTGGAACCCATCCATTCTCACAACCAGCATGTAAAATTGTAATTATTTTTCCCTTGTTCGCTGAGGCTTTGGTTTGGCATTTTTTTGAGATATCTATACATCCTTTTGCTCGCGTCTCATGTGTATCGAACCATGTTTAATCAAGGTAGATAATGGGACGATTTCTAATCTGTATTTTTTATAGAGTTTAAGAAGTCAAACCGCCATCGTCGCAATCGTTGTGATTACATTAATATTTGTCTTTTATTAATGGTCTGATATGCAAAACCCATTTGTAATAATATTCTCCGGAGGCTAGTTCTGCTGCCAAGAATGTTGGTTTCATCTTTTCTTAGTAGCTGTTGCAATGAATGCAATGTAGGCACAGTTTGCTCTTCATACATAGCAAAATTTTGCTTCGAATTAAGTCTTTGTCACTTTCGTCAACACACTTGCTCTTACCAGAAGTACTACGGCCTTTTTTGGCTTTAATTGGCTTCGTCAATATCTTCAACTATAGACAACGGAGTTTTCATTAATGATGTCGTTTCTGCTGCGGCTGCATTTACTTTCAGCCCCATATTCAATAAAGAAACATACACATTTTTAACAATTTGCTTAGGATCGGACGATAAATGTTTTCTTTTAAAATTAGCACTACCAGAGACACAATGATCATTATCTTGCCAAGAACGCCACATTTTTAGCACGTTTGGAATATCAAAAAATACGATCGAAATTATAGAATAACTAGAAAAAAACGTGAACTAAACTAAAATATTTATAAACTACTAAACCAGGTATAAAATTAATCTTATCTTTTTATTGCTATTTTATTAGGTCCGGTCCTATTTGCGTTTCTTGCAACTTTGCCGGGTTTCGTTACGACAGGGGTTGTTAAGAGTTTATTGCAATCAATCGGTCAACGAAATATCTTGAACCGCACTACACTGCAAACCGCATTTTACGATTTGCACATTTCAACCAACCTGTTACCAATGTTAGACAAGTTTTGCAGCATATATGAGGAACCCTTCCCTTGTCTTGGTCTCTAACTTTGATTCCAAATTAAAGTTCGTGAGTCTTTCACACAAGCGCTGTGAAATTATATATTTTCGCAATTTAAAAGTGAGTACACGTAACAAAGGTGAGCGGACATAACAAAAACTGTTGATATTAATTAAGCATTGCATAAGCATTTTCTTTAAAATTAGAACTGTTTATTTAAATACTTAGAACCCAAAAAACTTACATATGTTACACATTCGTAAGCTAAAACTAATGCACGCAATCTGTAGTGGAAACATAGTTTGTACATTTAATAAACAGGAATAAGCAGGTATCAAACATTTATGTTCACCAATGCAGATACATGCTGCAACTTGACAAAAATACTGCATATTGCAAAAGCAAAAATTAGCATGTTACAGAAAATCTATGGGTGAAAAATTATTCTTACAGGATTTTTTTCAACGTATTAAATTACACAATAAATACCCAAAAACTGCTATATCAAAAATACTATATTTATCTAACTGTAAAGCTATACTGTAAAATACTGTATTTATCTAACTGTGTAGCTAACTTGGTATTAATTGTTTATTAATAATATTAATAATTATATTGTCATGTCGATTAATTATACTTTCTGAACACTGAAGTGTCGCCCACTGAAAATTGAAAAGCGCAGCAGCTCTGTAAGTTTACTATACTATTTCATATATTGTTTCAACAATCAATTTATTGTGCCTACTTCTCCTGTAAAAAATCTTAATCTTAAAACACGAACATAGGGGGCCATCTAGGGGTTTGCTACTATGTACGGTTTCAGGTATCAAAAATTCAGTTTTTTGTTTCTTATCCTCTTAAGGTATTTTTTGTAAATAAATTGCATTTTTTTTACTTATTGTTTTATTTCCAAAAAAAACGAAAACTTACACATTAATGTCGTTTAATGTCAAAGTTGAAATTAGCAGCACTAATTTTTCACACCTTAACACGTTTTAAACAATTCACGTCACATTAAGATACGCATGATTAGGTTTGTTGTTTTAATAAATTAAATGTTCACCATTTGAGTCTATGCACTAGTGACATGGTTCTAACGAATTTTCCCGAATACGTTGAAAACGTCCTGGTATTTCGAATCTGGTTAGCAGCAGCTTCTCCGTAAATAAGAAGATTTTCGTGATACTATATTTGGTTTTAAATTGAATTTAAATGCACAAACTGACACAAAGAAATATTTTTTGTCACCAACAACCTTCGTCGTGGGATCATCTCAATTATGTGTCAATGCGACGTTGCCATTTCTATGTTGGAATGTTTTTTGTTGCCAATGTTCTTTTGTTTATTCATTAAATAATAAGCAATTATTATTTGCCAAATATGCTTTTACACATATGTGCTTAAAATGATAATACTTATCATAGCTTTTCGATTGACAATTTGCATTTTTGAATTAGATTTTTGACCCGTGTTGTAAGAAACTTTTTTCTTTCAAGGGATGTGAATCGTAGTTTAAATTTAAGAAAATGATTTCCCTTACACCCCGTATACTTCTATTTAATATATTTTAGTAGCCAAAACAAAAAGAGCTTGATTGAAACACTTATTATATATCTAGTTGTGTTTCCATTTTCTCCATATACCATGTGATCAAAATTGACCGGGACTGGTAAAAACACATTTTTTGCAATTTTAATACGAATCTTTATTATCCGCTTCTAAAATAGGCTCCATTTGATTTGATACGTAGGTGCCAACGCTTAATTCAATCAATAATACGCTTGAAATACACCTAGACCATAATGGGCTTCAGTTCCTTCAGTGAATTCTTTTTAAAGTCCTCAATTGAATCAAAACTCGAAAAAGCATTCCATGAAGTGAATATTTGAATTAGGAACAAGGAAAAAAGTAGCACGAAACCATATCCAATGAATAGGGTGCTTGAACGATCATTTTCGTCATATGTTTGACCAAAAAATCACGTACAATTAGAAGTGTATGAGATCGCGTGTTTCATGCCCAGAATATCAACCAAAATGTATTGAGATGATACATAAGAGATGCCAAAAGATGTTCTGTTATCTCTCGATATTTTTTTAATTTTCTCTTTATCGTTCTTAACAGAGGTTGATGGCCGGCTGGCATGGGGTATGTTTTGAACGATGTGACGGCCTTCACTAAATGCTCTATGCCACTCTGTTTTTTGAAATGACAGAATCTCCATAGATTATCTGCAACATTTTCAATGCATCCGTCGCAGAAATTCTATTGGAAACACAGAATTTCATACACATTTTTTGATCAATTCTTTATCCATAATAAAGATCGCCAGAGTAACTTTTTGTAACACAAACAAACATCTGCCAAAAACACACTAGTTGACATATCGCGCTCAAATTTTACATGTATGTAAATACTGTAAATACATTCAAATTACCGATTCAAAATCGCGCGCGGTTTAAATGACTAAGTCCCGATCAATTTGATCACATGGTATAAAAACCAAAATGTTTTAATAAAAATACAAGGAAACTTAACGAAACGTTCAATAGACAGACGGCGAAATGAAAAGAAGAGATGACATATTTTAGGACGTACTTAAAAGTTTATTAAAACTCAAACACAGTAACAAATTTGATTTAATTTTAACAGCTCGATCTGATAACATCAATTAAGGAAATCTTAGGTTCAGCATGAATTCGTAATTGTTCAGTTTCTCCCTTAGGCTTTTCTTGAATTATTGAGTGATATTTTTCAATTTCAGACCCTTTCTGTTAATATTCCAATGATTAAGTAAAAATTAAAATATATTATTATCGAAACATAAGATTTTAGTATAAGACCAATAGAAGATATTGTAATTATTTGATAGTCCAATTTTTATTAAGCATCTTTTGGTTTTCTTTTAGAAATTAACAAAAACGCCATATTTGAAACGACTTGCCTTCTAAAAATTATCCAAGTTCTACTAAAATTTATTTTTTAAATAAAATACACATACTATTATAATACAATTACAACAATCGATGATTGGTTCCTTGTAATTACACAAGATGCATCTTTGAAATGACCTACCTAAGTCGACTGTTTCTTCTTCTTCCTGTGATATGGTACCCCTCCTTAGCCTTGACCTCCTCCCCGTGAGCCTTGACCTCCTTCAACCTTCGCCTCCAACCGGATCAATATCCAGCAGCTCCTTGTCCTCGTTTTACTTTGCCCTGCTATCATGTCTTTGGTCTACCTCTTTTTCTGTTATCCCCTATTCGTCCCTTCATGATTTTTCTTGGTATTCGGTTTTTGGGACATCCTCGCCAGGTGTGGGCCCATCTGAGTCGCTGAACCCTCACATACGCTACAATATATTTGAATTCGAAGTCATATTTGATCCTCCAAAGTCCATTATCATTCACAGCACCAAAAATTCTTCTAAGTACCCTTTTTCAAATACTGCAAGCATATCTCCGCGTATTGCAGCTATAAGTGATTAATTGTCGAATGCGTGTTTTATAGCTTTTAACTTGTATTTCGTTGATTCATTTTACATCTTAAGACAGAGCCTGAGTTGTCTTACACCTCACAATTAACTTACACCAATTTTCAGTACTTTTTTGGTGAACTTTTCAGGCAATTGTTTCACATACTATGGGACCACATATCACTATATATCATGTTAAACCCATGTCTTCTAAATTAAAACCTTCCAATTTCGGTCTTAAACGTCAGTCAACATTTGCTGACAACGAACACCATTGACCTTAACATTTGTGAAAAGTGACTCAATAACGCCTCCTACCCAAGGCACGACACCAAACAATAACTTTCTCGTGGTAAAACCACATCTCTTGAATCATTTGTTGGTTTCTCCTGAAATATAACAGTTTTATTTATTAAAGCATCCATTGAAATGAAACTGTAGTTCATCACTGAAGATGTTTATCCTTTAAAAACCATCAGCTGTTACCTGCTCTTGCAAAACTCAATCAGCGAATCTGCGATGCTGCCCGTTATCCGAAGGTTTTAGTTATTATGCGAGCTGGATCTTATATTTGTCTAAGTACAGGTGAAGGTTTTTATGCAATCGATCAATCGTTATACAACATTTCTGATTCTTCGGACACAGTTTTACGTAGAGCAGGCATATTTTTCTAGGGAAATTTTGGATAAGCATGCACAGATGTTAGCTTGTCCAAAACGCTGCCACTGTTTTCCAAATGTTTAATCAGCTTACGAATACAGCCTTCAGTTCAGTGATGATTTTTACCGAATTCTGATGATAATTTTTCGCAGACGGTCGTCGGGGTTTTTCCATTTTCGTAGAATGATCGTACAATTTTTACGTGTTGTACGACACATTCTATTAAATGTTAGACTTTCAACTAACAATAGGTTAGAATATTTAATAGGTAAAAATGATTTATTTATTTCACAGTTCTCATTCCCATTGTATATATTAATGTTATGTGCCTATGATGTAGATGTTCCTTCAACCAGCCCAAAAGCCAGTTTACATCCGCAGAAGATTATGCTATGCATTTGGTGAGACTTGAAGGAAATCGTTTATTATGAGCTGTTGCCTGAAAACCATACCATTATTTTAGAGAAATACTATTCATAACTAAGTGAACTAAAGCAATCGAGCAATCGACCGCAAGCGGCCTGAATTAACCGACATAAACAGCATTACTTTCGACATTTACTCGAGACAGTACTGGCCACCTGACACAAACTTGATTGTAGCTTTTTGGTCCATCCACCGAACTCGCCCGACCAGACATTCTCCGACTAATATTTACTAGGCTGAAAAGTTTGCGGAGCGACAACTATAGAGTAGTAAAAAAACTATATAATTTACTACATTTTAAAATATCATCCTTCATATGAACATATGTGAAATTTCAAGTCGATCTGTCAATTAATTCGTACAAAAACAGCAGCTTAAAGTAAACGTATCAGTGTTATTTTGTAAAATGGAAAATAATGAAAATCGTGCAGTGATTAAATTCTTTAAAAAAAAAGGTTTATTTTCGGGACAAACAACTATGAATTTTTCCAACCGGAATTTCACTATAAATTTCCGTTATCAACAGAAATTCATAGTGAGATGATAGATGTATTAGGGAAGTCCGCTCCTTAAAAAACAGTGGTCTGTAAGTGGGTAGGTGAGTTTCAACGTGGTCGTACGATGAATGATGATCCTCGTTCTGTACGTCCAATAAGTGCAACTACTTAGCAAATATGAATTCTATACATGATATGGTTATGTATGACAGACATATAGTTATGGATGATAATTGATTTTGAAGATATCTTAACTGAACAGGTGTTTCATATTTTGAAAAAGGAATTGGGTTTGCGAAAACTATGTGCAAAATGGAACTTATAGAAATAAATCTTTTTCGAAAGAATAAAATATATTTTAAACATCATTTTGTAAATATGGATCAAACTTGGGTTTACCACTATGATGCTGAACAGTAACAACAAACTGCAGAGTGAACTTAGCCCGGTTATTCAACTCCGAATCAGCCAAATCAGCCAAAAATCGACCAAAAAGGTTATGGCATCAATTTTTTGGGATGCAAAAGGCATTTTGTTATTTAATTATTTTTAAACCAGTAAAACAATAACAGGACAGTATTACCCAAACCTTTTGCATCAATTGCAGCCACTATATTCACCAGATAGTTATAGCAGCTATAGATGAGCATTTTGAAGGACTTTCAGAAAATTACTTTAGAGATGGAATACATGAATTGCAGAATCGCTGGAATGTATTGAGCTTAAGGGAGAATATACGGAAGAATAAAGTAATTTTTCAACTATAAACTTGTTTTATCATTTCCGCGAACTTTTCAATTAGCCTAGTACTAAAATCACTTCAAAACAGCTTAGATGCTAAAAACTTTACTTTCTTGGAAGACTTTAAAAATCATCTGTATCAGTTCTTTAGTCAGAACTTGTATAATCGCGGGATTATGCAGATACCGGAGATATGAACAAAGGTCATCGAACAGAATGGTACTATACTGATTATATGAAAGTTATAGTAAAAAAATTCTCAAAAATATAATGACTAATTAATACTACCCAAAATCTATCATCAATCATTTGTTCTTCATTAACGAGTCAGCTGAGTGTACTTAAGTTAAACTAATAAAAACATTCACTCCCAGAACCGGATCAGTTAGCCACCCAATTATCCGCCTGACCACCAAGACTGGTAAAAGAAAGACAAGAAGAATCTATTTCTCAATAACATTTTCTGTCGTAATAAAAATGTAAGATTAACAATACGCTATATTCTTTTTATATAACGAAATAAAGCCGTAGATCTCAGTGGAAAAAAGAAAATAAAGAAAACGGTGATGGTATTTCCTTTTTCGAACGACTTTAAAAAGGGGGGAGACCAATCGAGCTTTCTTAAAAACACTAACCCATACTTCCGTATATAAACAAACCAATTAATTCTCCGCAAAGAAGCTCCAATTAAAGAAACCCGTCGCAATAAAAGAAAACGTAATAAAGGAAATAAGGTACGGAGCAAATTGCTGGAAAAGTGGATTACGGCGGTGTTTCCTACGTGGACAGCAGTTCATTAATTTTCGACCCGGAGATATCCGGGTCCTGCCCCGAACGCCTTCCGAAGTAACACCTTTTTCGTGTTCGTCGGTGGAAGATGCCGCCGAAAGATCGGTCGGTATGCAAAATAGAGGATGAGACGTTTTTACGGTGACGGTCGTGGCCCGAGGGACGGGGAGAGAAGCGGCGGGAAAACTGGCGACGCGACTTTAAATTACCGCTGATTTTGCGGTCAGGAACCGAGCTGGTTGTGGTAGACGCTTCTCTCGAATCGGGGTTCGATTCTTTAACCCAACGATTTCACTAACTTTCATCGCGTATATAAAGGGTTATCCAATAAGAGTATCAGAACTTTAAAATGAGGCACAATGATAACTACAAGTGACAATCCGGTAGTTTTTGTTTTATCTTGAAAAACAAATAATGACATTATGTTTGAAAATAATGTGGCTTCATCTGGTAAAATGCATTCCGGAGACCCAATGTTCGATTACTCTTTGACAAATATCGCATTAGATATTTTCAATCGTTTCCTGAATGTCACTCCTTCAGCCCAAAAACCGCATAACGCAATGAATTTCTGAAAATGAAGAGGTAAAATCTGAATCACTGGAAGATTTTCATCGGTACAAATCTTGCAGTTAAGATTGTTTACAAACCCATTAAGTCAGAACTGCGCCTGGTCATAAGAGAAAATGTGTGGGTCGCTTTCCAACTGCTCTAAAAGCCAATTTGTGTATCCTGTATCTTTCCCTTATGAATTGACACAATATACCGAACACAGAAGTCTTTGAGTGATATTTAGGGGAATCCGGGGCAAATCGTTATATTTTTTTGTTAGGCATATATCTTAGATCCCAGACCGAATTTCAGGGCAAGTGATCATTTTAAAGGTGGATTCTTTGCACAAATTTTATCCAAACATACTTATGGTCTACGACCAATACCATGAAATTTATAATGATTTTGCCAAAGCGTTCAAAAAATAGCATTTAAAAAAGTACGGGGCGAATCGTTACGCCATCCGTAGCGAATTCTTACACCGCACTTATCTCCATTTTTATGCCAAGCGACATCAAAATGTGTATAGACAAATGATATTTTATGTTTCTACTTTAATTTTATTAAAAAAACCTATGTCTACGTAATTCCTGCGCATTTGAACGTAGCAACCGTGGCTATACGTTGGCCAATGCGTGCTGGTATCGATCCAGATGAAGCAGCAGCAGCTTTCATGGTCCTCTTTTTCTCAGCAGCGGCTATTTTTTTGCTGCAATCGCCACCTTCTTTAATGCAGCTTCTGTTTCTTCTTTATCATGGCATCTTTCTCATTTCAATTGTTTTTTTTTTGAATCGCGAACCAATTCTTCGGATCAAACTTCTTCAAAAGACTCGCCTGATATCAAAATGCTGGTTTTTCCTTTCTATCGACCTCAGCGCTTTTCAGTACGAGGTGCTTTTGGATGTGGCCGAAATGTCTGTAGCAAGTCTAGAACACAACCATGAGGTGTCGATGAGTCCAGTGGACGGTCATCTTGCATTTCAACATCAAATTTATTGGTCTGACTCTCAAGGCTGTCCTTAGACTGGTTTAGAGGAAGTTCAACATGACCAGCAATGGATTCATTGAGAATAGCATCATCATAAGGTCTATATGTGATATCACTGAGCATAAAATCAATTTATTGAAAAATCTGTCGGTCAAATGATATTGATTTCAGTGGTGCCAATTTCGAAATCACGTGCTTTTGCACTGGTGGCAAATCAAAGATTTGCATGATACGGTCAGGATTTTGTCTAACCCAATTTTTACATAACTGGCTAATCGCTATTTTAAAAGGCTTGAACACTCTTACATCGAGTGGTTATAGTCTATGACTGCCGTATGGTGGGAAAGACAGCACATGGATACCATTCTCGCGGCAAAATTTTAGTACGCCGTAATTGCGGTGAGACACGATTGTTCAAAAGTAAAATTGTGTTGTCGATCGAACATCTTGTGAAGTCTTTAAAACGTTATATGTGATATCACTTAGCATAATATGTGATATCACTTAGCATGAGACACGATTGTTCAGAAGTAAAATTGTGTTGTCGATCGAACATCTTGTGAAGTCTTTAAAACGTTGGATGAAATCGAAGAAATTGTCAGAATTCCTAAATCCTAAAGGATTCATGAATTGCATGAGTTGCACCCCAGAAACGAACTGGCCATCCATTCAAGAAGTGATTTTGAAATCGAACTCTCGGAAAAACTAAGTTGGGTGATGTTTTCATTACAGTTGTATTTATAACTAATGCTATTAAAACAATTGTACCGCGTTCACTCGATGTTATTCGGCCTACTTGCTTACTTCCACAACGGCTAACAACTCGATCAGACTGATGGACTGTTGTTAGGCCTTTCATCCACGGTCCGAAATTTGTATGCCGCAAAATACACTTTTTCAGCCATTTTTTCATAGAGATTGAAAAACAATGACACATATAATGCATTAAAAGCGGATGCACGTACCACACTGGTTGCTTCTGGTTTACGCATCGATACTTTTGGAAGGGGGCGTAAAAATCCATTAAACCAATCAATAACAGCCATCATTTGAAGGTTCCAGTTTGGTGGATAGGCCAATGTCAATGTTTTGGCAATTTGGAAAGCCAATTGTCCAGTCCGTAATACCGAAAAAAATGTTTGAAGCATGCAGCATATATTATTCTATAGCTGCTTCTACTTCATGTGTGAAAACTTAAAAAATCATTCAAAATTAATAAAAGAACATAGAAAAATTCACAACATTTTTTTTTTGAGAAATGGAACACACGCGGAAAAGCGCTATTATAAGAAAAGTAAAATCAGCCATTTCTGAGATAAATGCAAAAACAAACGATGGAAATAGATTACTTACAATTTGTCCACCTCAAGGTTTCATCGGCATTTTGGTCGATGGTGTTGGCTCAGCTGCCGTTGATGTCGATGGCATCGGGTCAGCTTTTGTTGGCTCGGGTGCATCATCGACTTCCATCAATGTTTGCCTTGCAGCATTTGCACGATGACGTTGTAAAGACATGACGCCCCATTAAATTCTCTAGTAGTGGCACGAATCAACATTCCAATTTCAGTAGCCCGAAGAACACGAGTGATGGCATCGGAGCTTGTCCTTGGGGTTTTTCGAATATAATTTCTGACTATTTTCAAAAATATTTTTTTATAACATTAAACAAAAAAAAATAATTTAAAAGAAATTGAAAAAATGTTGAAAACTAAAAAATCAGGTAAATTTAAAAAATAAAACTACAAACTAGAAATTATCCATTTCCAAAATGTAAACAACAATATAGATCATAAAAATGGCGTCAGATACTTAAATCTGTGAAAACACAGTGTAACGATTCAATTGGGAACAAAAAATAAACACTTAGAACTAGAAAAGTTTGATAACTAAATTATGAATTCAAGAACAAAAACACGTTTTGACTTGTATAGCATCTGTATTGTACTAGAAAGTGAAATGTTATACAACCATTCATGAGGCTCTAAAAGGCGCAAATTTTGAAATATCACTTTTGACACTTGGTGTTGCCGTTTACAAGATATCGCCGTATAACGATTCGCCCCGGGTTCCCCTATAATTCAATCAGTGTTGCCACTATTACGTTTTAAAGTTGTGACACTTATTGGAAAATTCTTTACAACAGTAATTAAAAACATTTACCTCGAATATATTCGAGGTATATGTGTGGTCGTATATATGTGGTCGTACCGTCTTCGTTGCCGATGAACGTTCGGGATATTTACGTTAGCAATATCCTTGAAAATAAAAAATATATACAAGGGTAGTATCAAAAGTTTCCAGCCACAACATGAAAATGGCGTTAGTTGTCAAAAATATTCTTATAACAACCGAATAAAACACAAAAAACATAAAAGGGATAGATAACAAAGTAAAAAAATATTTTATTCGGAGGTAACGGACAAATCAATCAATAATCTTGTAATATAATTGCGCATGCATTGAAACAAATTGAAAATTTCAGCTCAGTAGTTGAAGTCATTAGTTTAACAGTCATTTATGTCAATCGATGTTAGTGTTTCTGTAAAGCTGGAAAAAATCGAATATCGAGCCGTCATTAAACTCTTGCATTTGAAAGGCAATTTGCCTTGGCAAATTAAAGCCGAGATGGATGCTGTTTACGGGGATTCTGCATTTTGGACAGTAGAATTTAAACGTGGTCATACCAGCTAAGTTGATGATGAAAATTCGGTACTGCCAAAAACTGTAACCACTACCGAAAACAGTGAAAAAGTTTACCAAATGGTATTAGACGACCGTCGAATTAAGATAAGGGAGATAGCAGAGGCTGTGAGCATCTCGAAAAAATCTATTTGTCATATATTGACTGAAGATTTGGGCATAAAGCTAACCACGGGTTGGGTGCCGCGATTGCTTACTCAGGATCCAAAATGCATTCGAATATACATTTTTGACGCCCTGTTGAAGCAGTTTATGTGAAATAATTATTATTTTGTCGTCGATTAATAACTTAAATTAAATTTGGATATACTACTACACTCCTGAAACCAAGGCACAGTCGAAACAGTTCACTGCAAATGGTGAATCGGAAAAGGCTCTTCCATCGGCCGGGAAAGTGATGGCGACTGTTTTTTGGGATAGTCATGGAGTTGTATTAATCGACTATCCTGAAAAGGGAATAACGATTACAGAGGCAAACTAGGCAATATCACTTGACAAGCTGAAGGCAGAAATTACGGAAAAACAGCCGCATTTGAAGAATAAGAAAGTTTTGTTATCCGAGACAACACGGCTCTCTCACTTCACACTTCAGTGATCGCCATGGCAAACATTCACGAGTTGATTGACCACTCACTCGAAGAAATTTACCAGTAAACACAAATCACGTTTTTAACTTCTAGGCGCCCGTTTTACTAACCTTGTTAACATCATCAAAAAATGATTCAATCTAATTGAATCATCTTTTTGAGTTTAAATTATCTCCTGATGCATATATAGTTAACGAAACCCGTCAAAAAGTTTAAAAATGTAATTTAGTGTGCTAAATCTCTTCGAGTTTAGTAAACTATAATGATACAAAAAATCAAGAAATTCGACTTACACTTGATACAAAAATGTCTTCTATTACGAAAGTTTCGTATTTCACCCCCTTTTTACATCCATTATAACTAATTATTCAAAATGTAAATTTACCATTAAAGTACCATTCCTTTCTAGGTCTCGTTCAATTCTAAATCAGTACCATTTTAAGCGACGGATCTGTAAAAGGAAGCACCTAATAAGAATGATATGCATGATTTCATGTCGATTTCGTACAGTAAAAAGTCGAAAATATCTTTCGTTTCGTCCTTAGATGCTTCTAGCCGAACCAGAACCTCGTTTTCCTGCATAACTCTGATCCTAAAGCCATCTTCATATATGTCCTTATAACGCAGTAATATCCAATCGTCTTACTTTTTTATGAAAACTTAAACCTGTTTCTTTCATGCTAATAGCTCATTCATATGTAAATTCCGTTTCAAATTGGCATCTTAGCACTTTCCACCGAACTACAAGAATAATGCTCAGTTTAGTCACGTACCAAAAATAACACAGAAGTTGATAAAAACAAAATATTTTAGACTGTTTTTTGCCACGTTTTTTGAATCTAGAGATAAGCCCTCAGAAACCCAAAAGTAAACAAAGACCTTTGGAGTTTTTCTTATTTATGTACGTATATACACTTTTTTGACTTGACTTGCCTACGCACTGATCCAATAAAATGGCCTATTGACTTTTAGGATATACCATGCCAGCCACCTACTTTTGTTAGAACTTCCAATATATTTGGAGGATTGGAGTAAACTCCAAAATCTCTTGTCGACAATGTATGTTGGCTCAGTTTGTAAAATATCAGTGACCAAGGTAAAATGTAGACTTCCAAGACCTCTTCGTCCTTAGAAATCGTCTAACGTTGCCCTTGTGGGGGCACACATTACCTTGTTAAAAAAATGGATTTGAAGTATGCTAAGGAACGGAAATAGATGAGGTTCGATGATATCCTGCTACGTACTACCTTATGCAATAACTTCATAATCACATCTACATTCAATAATCCCGACATACGATGTACGTGTGTGCCACACCTCAATTTGCCACATTATGTTTATGCAAAAATAAAATGATACGCTGGCAGAAACCAACAGTTGTATTGCTCACAAATGTGAGGTGAGGAAGACTTATCAAAACATATAAACGATATGAAATCTATGGAAGTAAGGATTTAGATGCATTTTTCAAAGTTTTAAAATTAATTTATTTGTGTTTCTTCAAAGTTCTTGGCGTTATTTCCTCACTGGATCTGTAGCTTAACGTCAATCAGCTATTGATTATCCTTAAAACCCCCCACGGGCTATCATACTTAAGACCTAGGCTTAATCTTTAGTTTTGTCGTAAGCCCACCACCTGTCTTATACAGTTTGGAACTGGCATAACTGAGGAATGACTCGTTGGTGAATTTTACACTTGTGCCTGTTGGAATACCGTACACAAGTCTGGATTTTCCTCGGAAGGTTACCTATCAAGTATTAACCGTAACAAATGACGCTGTATTTTGACTTACAAGCCATCGGACTACAAGAGTTCATATAAATCACCAACTCCCAATATTTTACCCAATTTTAAATTAATTTTATAATACATTTTACCATAAACGTTTGACTTGTAACACTAACATAATCCTAATAATAACATAATCAGAAAACTAACAAATAGATCCTGGGATGCCAACCCGCACACATTGAAGACTTCGGCCATGGCTCTATGCTTGTGTGCCCCAGAATATGCAATACCAGTTTGGAGCTGGCCAACACAGGCAAAGCAGGTGGAAATCGCACAATATACGTAGGAGGGTCGCTACAGACGAAGAAAGAGTAAAACAGAAGACTATCCTAGACATTCTAGACATTCACTGCACGGACATCAGCCATCCTTGCAGCGACTAAAGTCTAGAAAGACCTCTATGAAAAGCACATGAGCCCTGGAAGGGATACCGACTGCAGACCGTATTGTAAGATCGGGAACCAGCTAAACTATTGAAAGTGGGCGTACCACGATGCAAGACCAATTTGCAGAAATGGGGACTACTACCAGATGGAGCGGATGACCGGTGTGAGTGTGGCGTTGTCCAGGTCCCCAATACCTTCTGATTTGTGTGATGCTGGACCAACCCTGCACAATAGATCAATTAGGTTAGCGAATGACAAAACTGTACCGGTTGCAATTCACTGGAAGAGTATTGTTTAACCCGACACGAAAATGAATGAATGAACTTGCAATACTCATTCAGTCTCATTCAATTTGGCCATTTGTTAATAGCATTAAAATTGAATATTTTGTTCCTTTGAGATTTTACCTTTTGTTACTGTAATCAATCATAAAAATTTAATAATTTTGATTACGTTACGGCAATCACATAATGTGTTGAATTAAATGAGTTTCTTTAAGCTCAAAAAACTGTTTTTCCAGAATAGAATGTGCTATTTTTTGTGTTACCCTTATACAAACCACTTAAGAATCAACTTAAATTCGAAAATGTTCCCATAAAACCCTCGGTTACGCCTCAAACTATTTTTGGTGTATGTGCTGACTCAATTTTTCCCTTCCTTATCAAATAAAATTCAAAATAATCCCATATCCGGGAAATCGACGAATATACCGACTTTTCAATCGAGTGGAAACTCATTCGTTTCACTAGATATTTTTAGATTAACTCACCTAAAAACCTGTCCTAATATGAATCTGTCTTTTCCACAAAAAATCCAATATGAATAGAAAAATCCGTTATAGTTTCGTACTTTCTGTGTGGCTCCTTTTATGTTGTTTTTTTCTTGCAAGCGTTAAAATTGTCTCACTTTGAGTTGTTGTTTGCTTCTACCCCTGCTTTATACTCGTGAAAAAGATTGGACAGAAAAGCGAGGATGCAAAAGGCGTCTTGTACCCTCTTTTCCGTCTTTTGAATTATAATATTGTTTTTATTACCGTCGTTATGTTAAGGATTGTTAGTAGAAATGCGACACAAAAATAATAAAATAGCACGATGGCTTATTTCCTAATACAGATCTAAAAATGTATCTTGTCTTTAACCAATAAGACAGTTTAACTAATAAAATATTCGATTCGCAACTTCTACAAATGTCTCTGAATATATTATATTTTTATTCAACATAATTAAGTTATCTAGTTTAATTCTGTTGACCGACATGGATATATTTCTGTAATCTACTCCAAAGTAATTATTTTACAGCAGATTCACACATTAACTTGCGGGAATGTAACCTGTTAGTGTTTGCTCTAGAGCTGTTTTATAGGTATCGCGCTGCGAACTCTACATCTCAATTTCATCCAAGAGGACCGCATGATATTTATTCAGGTTTCTCTTCACTTACGTTGAATGCCTGCTATGAGTATTTTGCTCAATCCACCCATCTTATTTCACTTTTCTGCTCATCGAACCACTGGGATACGATCATTGTCTGCTTTTCGGACCATTAACATCTTCACATGTAGATCTAGGAGCTGGACCCCTAGCTTCTAGACCTTAAAGGTTGTTATCATCGAGATCCCTCGTCCTTTCTCATCTCATTTACGATAAGATCCTCGATTTGGGACTGATATAGTGGAGAATACAGGTACATCAAATGGACGTTTTAAGAAGATATGACATCGCCTCTTAAGGGTTACATATAATAATGAATAACCTAATTATAGAGAAGATTGGCTTGAGAGAAATTATAATTGAAAGACAACAACTTAACTAGTACGGACACGTGAAAATGATACCAAAAAACCGACTACAGAAATTATGAAGCTGGTATGAGGATATTTATTGAATTTTTCAATCAAAACTTCCGGGGCTGAAAAAACGAGAAATGTAAACACAATCGTGATGCAAATTCCTAAAATATTTTGATTTCAAAATTGCTTTACAAAAATTATTTATGTGTAAGTTACCAGCACTGTTCATAATTTACATGCGGAGTTCTATCAATAGGTTTATTTAAAAAAAACTATTTCTGCACCCATACTCCACCTGGGTACATGATCAATGCTGTCAGGTATAGTATAAAGATTTTCCTACATGAGCCTAACTGTACCTCGCATGTTTGTTTTTTACCTGAAATCATTACAAACTTTTGCAAGTCTGTTACAAAGTTTCGCCGATGGATGGCGCAATGCGATATGATTCACCTCGCCTTCCTGTATTTGTGAGAATAACCGATCTTAAGTTTTGTCGATTCCTTCAATTGTTCTCAGATATTCAAAATTCGATTATCAATTTTTTTTAAGTTGGTATACCTGTCCTTGACATCTGACACAAACTTTATATCATTTCGTTTTCATTTGATTCGCATATTTTTCAATTGCCAGGTTATAAGTTTATAACGTCTTTTGTAATTGTTAAATGTATCGAGCAAAAAATTACTTATGCTGATGTAATGAAAATGTTATGTATGCATTCCGGCGATGAAATTGGGTCAAAAATAATATTATTAAGTGGTACACGGACTTTACTGCTGACAGAAAAGCAGTAGAAGATGAACCTCGTTCTGAAAGACCTACCAATGAATAAAATATTACTAAAATCAAGGATCTTGTACTGAGTAATAGCCGATTAAATATTATAGACATTGTAGATATTACTTAGAATACTATTTAGATCAATTCAATCGATTATGAAGAAGAATTTAAGCTTGTCTCGTGAGTCTTCTCGCTTTGTTTCGTAAACACTGAATTTTTTACAAACATCGTACTCTTGAAGTTGCTGAAAAAATGCTTCCTTTGGATGATGACATTCTGAAAAAACATAATTACGAGTTTTTATATGCTATATTTGGATATGCTGACTATCTGGTTTAAATTCCAGCATAAAAAATTGACACAGCATAAGATACTTTAACCAATTATCTTAAAAGCCTGTGTGAATATATTTTCATGGCCATGGAATATTTACATATAACCTGCATAAATTGGATGGAGTGTGGAAAATGAGGATATGAGGGAGATAAGACTAACTTTATGAGAGCTGCGCCAACTTGAATTTATTATTGTCTTACTATTTTAGGTTGTGACTATTTTTAGTCTTCTTGTTGATTTGATGATTGTATATATATATATATATATATTTACTAGTGTTGAGACATAAATATATGCTTAAAACCCAAAAACAGCTCAACAATGAAGCGAGTATCGTGCTAAAGATGACCCAAAAACCAAAAAACAACGTTAAAGTCGTTCAAAAATCAAAGCTACGTTAACTGTTTTCTTGGATTACTGTGGTATTGTCCTCTTCTTCCTATAGTCCGTAAGTACATACGAAAAAGATATCCAGAATTGTAAATCTATTTATGTAGTTGATATCTATTTATATCACGATAAGTCGCCTTCACACAACGCAATAATTATTCAACATTTTTTCGCTAAAGATGGACGCCGTTTTGAGTCCATAAAAGCCATTCAAGAGAGTTCATTGGTCGTTTTGAAAGAAATACCAGAAGTCGAATATAGAGGACTGAAAAAAACATTAGTATAATTATATTACTTTGAAGGAAACAAAATTAATTTCGATGAATAAATCAATACTTGTGTTTTTGTGGTGTTTTATTTAAAGTGTTTTATTTAAAGACACCTTACTTGTTGATCATAATAGTATATAGAAGTACGATTTTGTTTATATAATACCGAGGTTGTTTACTTCATTAGTAGCAGTTTTTAACCTTTTTTTTCTCTCTGGTATCAAATAATCCCTATTAAATATCCTTTTAATCTCGCACAATATGGCTATGGTTTTCGTTGATTGTTTCATATTTACCTATAATCATTTTATATTGAACTTTTATTCGAGTAGCATATATTTTTTGACCAAAATTTAGTTACTGCCGCTATATTTCATTTCGTCCGCAAATTTCCACAGGGATTCCTTATTTATGATGACCGTATCTGACGATACTCAAAATCCAGGTTTTTGCCCATGGGAACAGAACATTATCAGTCACCGTTAAAAAGTGAAAGAAAAATTTGGCACCATATATCACTCGGCAACTTTCACCGTCTACAAAGACGTAGGAAATTAATGAATGAAGCCAATAACCTTTAGTTATCGCTCATTTTTTTGTTTGGTCATTGAAATTGTTTCATTTTAAAGAAAAAAGCAATATTGATGATGCTGATTTGCTTATTTTATTGCTCAGGGTTATATATTTATTTTATTTTAAAGAGGTATTTATTCCTTTATGCGTAAAATAATTCTTATACGAAGCGTGCCTAAGAATGACTCATTGTATACTATTACAGTCATAAACTAAAGTGACTTTTGTTTGAACAATACGCGTGTTTTACGTATCGAGTCGATTTTTTTAAGTTGGTGTGACGGTCTTTGGCATCTGACATGAAGTACTTATTACTTCGTTTGATAATCTGGAAAGTATTGCAGATCTCATCGTCGTGGAGGAGTGTCGGGATGGGCTGCATTCAAACAGGGGTTTAAATTTGAAATTACTTTTGTTTCTGGAAACATGAATGCTGTGCAATGCCAGAAAGTGCAGGAAGATTACCTTTTACCATTTTAATGTGTATAGAAAACGATGATGATTTTTTTCAACAGAGCAACACCCGGTTGATGGTTCCGGTTGAGAGGACAAAAAACGGTTTCAAAAATTTAGGATCAAAGCTTTGAGCCTAAGCTCCATTTAGTCCGGATCTTAATTCTATAGAAAGTTAATGGGAAATTTTAGCCAGGGGTGTGTAGGACCCACGGAGACCAGAAATTCAAAAAACGGAGGAACTCACATAAAGGATATCAGAAACATCGAGTAAACTGGAGGAAACAACTTTAATCAATCGAATAAACATTTCAATTCTTCTATTGGAACCTTCGATGACACATGATTAACCTAACCTAACCTAACATGATTAACGAAACACGCGTTGAGAAGTTTAAAAAATAATTTGGTATTCAGTGGTAAATTTCTTCGTATTTACTACTAAACAGTGTTCCTAGAAGGTTATTGTTTGTAATAAAGAAAAGTGGAAAGGCAACAAAATAATAATTGTATTAATTATAAACTACTAAACTTTTAAAAAAATGACTTTAAAAAGATTTACTATTAAAAACAGTTTTTAAAACTGCTTTTGCGAAATCGAACCATCTCCTGATGATACTAAGATGGTTAGCGAAACGCTCGTCGAGGAGTTTTAAAAAGTAATTTGGTGTTTAGAAGCAAATCTCTTTGCATTTAGTGTTTCACACCGAGGATTCTAATAAAATAATTGTGTTAACTGTATCATAGGCAATGAAAGTACAATTTCAAATTTTTCACAAAGTGCTTTTTAATTTTCTCATTTGGTAAATCATAAAACAAATAAAACGAATTATATTTCGTTAATTTAGTAAGGTATAATAATACCACATTCATTTTAATTTTATTTGTACTACTTTCGTTAATTTCGTTATGTATATTTATTATTATGTGCCATGTGATCAAAATTGACCGGGACTGGTAAAAAAACACATTTTTTGCAATTTTAATACAAATCATTATTATCGCCTTCAAAATAGGCTCCATTTGACTTGATACAAGCATGCTAACTCTTGATCCAATCATCCCTGCACTTGGAATACGTCTCCGCCGAAATGGTCTTTAGTAGCTTCAGCTATTTCATTTTAAAGTCATCAATCGAGTCCAAACGCGTTCCACGAAGCGGATATTTGAGTTTGGAGAAGAAAAGAAAGTTGCAGGGAGCATTATCCGGCGAATATGGTGCTTCAGCGATCATTTTCGTCGTATGTATTTCCAAAAAATCACGCATAATTAGCTGTAGCGTTGGAGCGATGGAGCGTTGTAATGGTGAAAAATCTTGTCGGCCCACAAATCCAGTCTTTTCTTGCGGATACTCTCACGCAAGCCCTTCATAACGACCAATTAATACTCTTTATTGACTGTTTGGCCTTCTAGCAAGAATTCGTAGTGGACGACAACACGATGATTAAAAAAAAACAATCAAAATATCCTTGATTTTTGAGGAACTTTGGCGTGGTTTTTGGGTATCGGCTCACCTTTGACGCGCCATTCGGATGAATTTTGGGGAGTTAACCCACGTCTCGTTGCCAGTTCTAATGCTTTTGTTGAATGTCGGGTCACTGGATACTTTGAAAAGCATCTCTCAAGCAACTTCGATTTGATGCACTTTTTACATGAAATTTAGCTCTTTTGGAACTAGCTTGGCTGCAACGCCTTTCATGCCCAAAATATCAAAATATGTTGAGATAATCCATATGTGATGCCAAAATCTTCTGCTATCTCTCTAATGTCAACTTAATGATTTTCAAGCACGGTTTTAAAAAATTTGTTTTGAAGGTTGCCGGTTGGCCTTGGGCGACCTTCATTAAATGTTCTATGCCACTCAAATAATCTGGTTTTTGAGATAGCATAATCCCCATAGATTGTCTCCAACATTTCAATGCATCCGTTGTAGAAATTCCAATGGAAACACAAAATTTCACACAAATCCTTTATTAAAATTTTTATCCATGGTAAAAATTGCCAGAGTAACTTTTCGTGACACAAACAAACATCTGCCAGATACACACTAATTAACATATCGCGCTCAAATTGAGTGCGAGGTGATTTGGTGTTTAGTGGTAAATCTCTTCAAGTTTAGTATTTCACACCAAAGGTTCCAATAGACGAATTGATTGTTGAGTATATCTTTATTTTTGTATTTCTCGATATTGATTTGTAATACAAAACATTCTATAAAGCGAAAAAACTTTTTTTCTTAGCGCTATTTTTGCTGCAACGTCTTAATGGTTAGTCGTAATTGCAGAGCCTAGATATTTAAAACTATTAACTTTTTCAAGGCTAGTTTCATGTGTTACTAGATTAGTATCCACATGTTGTTCCTTTTTTGTTTTGTTGGCCCCATATGTTTAGTTTTTGTTGAGTTCATTTTTAGACCCATTCATGACGCCGCCTCCTCAAACTTCTAAACATCTATTTTAGTTCTTCTTTCTAAGCATCATGTCAATGTCATCTGCGTTCGTAAATTTGATAATATTGAATAAAAATGAATACCTTAATATTTATTCCGATTATCCTTATTATTGTTTCTAGTGTGAAATTGAAGAGAGTAGTCGACAGTGTATCACCTTATCTTAGTCCTTCGGTAATGTAGAATTCTTCTGTAGAATTCTTCCCGATAAACACACTCTTATTAAGTTAATGAGTTACTATAAGGCATACTATGACACCTATACAGAATGTCCGCTAATTAATGGTACAAAGCAAAACTGCAGATATTTTGAGTAAATATAATGCTATTTAACCCAACTTACTTTAGTTCAAAAGTTAGTAGTAACCAAGATACAGGGTGTTAAAATTATAATTTTATTTTCAATTTTCGTCAATAAATTTCTTAAATAGTATCTTTCTTGAACGAAATTTGGTAGTGGGGTTTCTTTTAAGGTAAGACGTTTAAATTTCTTGAAAATTCTTATATTAATTGTAGAGGGCGATGCGACACTTTTCTACGTTTAAAAGGTCACAACTTTTTTGCGCCTTAGTTTAGTCGCGTTTTTAACGAAAATATTATTTTCTACACCTTTTTTACGTAAAAAAGCAAAAAGCAATTTGCACCTTGCAAATGTTGCTCCGAGTTGCCATTTTCTTATTTAGTTTTTTTAGTCTTTATTTAGTTTAGTTTATTGCACCGTTTTAAATTGGGCTTTCGAAACATAACATTTGTGTTTACTTTCTCATTTTTTGTCTTAGTTCTAGAGGAATGTTATCTAAATATTTGGATAAATGAGTTTGAAGAAAATTAAGATGTAGTTCAACGTTTAACTTAGGTGGTGATTCGAATGGACCATTGGACTATTACATAATCACCATAATCATTACATAATCACCAATAAGACCAGATCAAACGTTAATTTAAAATTCGTGTTGGAAATGACGTTCGGATACTAATAAGTGTGGATTTTCTAAGTCTCACCCATGTTTATTTCTAAAATAGAATACACCTCTACATGTAAACGTTCCTTCGTCTGTAAATAATATTTTTGAAAAACTTGGGGTTGAAATTTTGCTAGGTATGGCAGAAAACAGCAAATTCCAGTCTGGCTGGCAAATCAGCTTCCAGTAGATTCTGTACAGGCGTGAAGTGAAACGCATACAGCCCTCCTCGTGAAAAATTTTGTATACAGTGGACTTGCCTACCCCAACTCCCAGAGCAATGCGTCTTGTGCTTACTTCAGTGTTTTCGGTTAAGCGGACCATAATTTCTTCTTCCTGGTCGGTGGTTAGTCTTCGGACGACCTGCGGAATCTCGTTTTGGACGGAAAGAACCTGTTTCCCCCAGTCTGCCGTAGATGTTTTTGAAAATCTTAAAATCCGGCTATCTTCGTCATGGATACGTTTCCAAATATCTTCGATGAGACCGGCGTCCATTAAAATTTTCGTGCCCATATATGCCTATCATATCTCGTATCTCTTCATTACATAACAATTTATCTCTGAACATTTTGTTCTTGACTTAAGTGAAAATCTTTCAAAAACTATTTTACTACAGAGTATTTAAATTATTATTATTATTATTTAAAACTATTTTAACTATTTAAATACTCACAATATTAAATATTAACAATCAATGCAAAAGTCGTTTTTATGTATTTGTTTTAATCGTAGCCTACCTACTTTAAGAAAAGTGTTACATTTCAAAAGCGCAATTTAAAAGAGTGCAATGAACAATTTAAACGCAGATATCTAGAAAACGATAACTCGGAGCGATATTTACAAGGTATACCTTATATACGTAAAAAATATAGACAAAATAATATTTTTATTAAAAATGCTAATACACTAAGGCGCAAAAAAGTTGTGATCTTTCAGACGTAGAAAAGTGTCGCAGTCAGCGCTCTCTACAATCTACATAAAAGATTTTCGAGACATTAAAATTTCTTATCTTAAAAAACTACCAAATTTCGTTCAAGAAAGATACATTTTATCTTGATAACTATTAACTTTTGGACTAAAGTAAGTTGAGTTAAATAGCAATATTTTTACCCAAAAAATCTGCAGTTTTGCTGTGTATCATTAATTAGCGGACACCCTGTATAGTTACTTATGTTGCTGTAAAGACAGTGAAAGTAGTCGCTTTACCCTCAACGGAGAATCGCGCGGGAAATTTGATATTGAAAAATTGCCCGTTTATGTGCCGCACCCTGTATAAAAACACACAAACTTTTAAATCAACCGCAAATGTAAAAAGATAATAAATAAACTATTATGATTTACAACGTAGATCGAAATATATACTTTTGAAAAGTACTTATACATCATTCAATAAAGTAAATCCATAATCGATCTTTTAAAAAGAGCTTAACAAAGAACATTTTTCAGACAATCTACAAATCATGTAAATATTTGAAAATAAAATCTTGGCTTCTTTGAATGGAAATAATTTTATATGGATATTCTCGACGGAACATATCGAACCGTGTAATACACTTGTTTAACAAACTGCCGAAAAGTCCGTACATCAAAAAGTTTTGAGCTGGTAACATATTTATGTTTTCTTTATCGTCTTTAACATCACCGGCGTAAGAAAATAAATTATATATCACGACACTCCTTGCGTCAAACTTATTTTAAATAAAATATACTGTGTGGACATTTATTTCAGTGTTATAAAATTCGCTGCCTACCATGTAAATTGTTCTGTGAACTACTGTTCTGTTGTGTCTGTTGAACTACTGTTCAGCCTGTGTGTCTAATGTCAATTTCCTTTAGAAATCAGAATTCATAACTTTGCTTCCTAAAAGAAAAGGAAATATACAGGAGATCAAAAAATGGAACACAATGAAAAATAAATGTTATTGCATTAATTTTAGAATTTTTGGGTACACCATGATGTTATGTCACTATTAAAAGTCAAGAAATTCCTCTTCATTTTTTTACAAAAAATTGAATGGTGAGTAGATCCACCACGGTTATTATAACGCCCGGCAACTCTGCCATTAATGAGCCAAATTAGATGATCCAAAAGATTTTCCAGTAAGAGTGTCAGAACTTTAAAATGAACCACAATAATAACTATAAGCATTAATCCCGTAATTTTTATTTTATCTTCTGGTAATCTGGTGGAATACATTCCGGAGACGATTTTTCGATTACCTTTTCACACATATCGCGTAGTATATTTTCAATGGTGATCTGAATGTTTCGTTTTTGGTCAAGAATCCTTCGGGAATTATTTCTGTAAACCAGAGATTTAACCTAATACCCCACAAAAAGTAATCCAAGGGTGTGATCTTGGCCACCAAGATCGCATGATGTTGGTGGCCATGAAAATGGTGATTCTGCAATAAATCGATTGTTTGGCGAGATGTGACAAGCCGACCCATCTTGTTAAAAGAAAACGTTGTTTATATCGACATTTATCAATTCAGGCCATATATATTTTGTTAGCATATTCCTATTCCGTTTACCATTAACAATAATGCGAATCCCATTATTGTCTTCAAAAAAATAAGGTCCTGTGACTCCTTCAACCCAAATATGGCACCTAACAATGACTTTCTGATGATGACAAGGTAACTTCTAAATCATTTGAGTATTTCGCCGGTCCAAATCTTGCAGTTGTTTGTTCATAAACCCATTAATCTAGAAGAGAGCTCCATCGGAATTTTTTTCCCAAGATGGGGATCGCCTTCGAATTACTTCAGAACTCAGTCTGTGTATCGTTTATCTTTCCATGATAAATTGACCAAATAAACTAAACACAGAACTTTATGAGCGACATTTACATTTCAAATACTGTTTCCGCTATTACGTATCAAAATTCTGACGTTCTTATTGGAAAACTATTGATGTGTTTTTGTGGCGAGGTATCCCAGATGCCTTATACATGTCCTTTAAGTTGATTTAAAGGAGCAACTGTCAATTCAAAAGCTCGACCAATAATATCCCATACATGTTCTATCTGTTATAAATCTGGGGATATCGCCCATTATGATCATCTAAATTCAATCTAAACTCAAATGGTTATAAAACTGGGGATCTCGTTCATTATGGCCATCTAAACTCAATGTAGAATCATCACTATATCAAATATAATTTTATTCTAAATCCAAATGAATTCTAACTCTGCCGATGCCGATTCTATATCTATAGCTGCCTGTTGCAGCAACAAAGGATCATGCACTTGCCGGGTTTTTTTATGTCGATTTCGTACCCATCCCCACTCCAAATTCATGTCAGTCATCCTCGAAACAGTTCTATCTGTAGCTGAAACCAGAACACGCACTTTCTGTATAGTTTCACATCGATTTCATGAAGCAAGAATATACACTCTAATCTCTACCGTTCAAAAGAAATTGATCATACTAAAATCAAAACTCATTTATTCAAGATCAAAGTTAATGAGATAGTCAATCGCAACACTCTCCATTAATATTTTAATGCAACGTGCTTTAAAGGAAAAACATTTAATGAAACTCATGTGGATTTTTAACATGTTTTACATGCACCAAAAAAAGATTATTAAAATAGACAATTGAAGACACGATTGGATGAAGGTGCTATGTAACTTTTTTTTTCTTGGATGAAGGTGTTATATACCCAGTTTTCACTTGGCACCATTAAATCACCGAGATTGGTAACAACATCGCTAATTTAACAATGAATGAAGGGGATATGTTACATTATTTCTCAATATAAAAATGAAAGAAGGTGATAGGATACATAACATATTCATCCCTAATGTGGAGGTTATGTAGCGCACATAGCTCCTTCATCCACTTAAACTACGTCATTGTTTACCTGTCAGGTTTAAAGTTACATACCGGCTGGTATATTAATTTAAGCAATGTATTGCTTAAGTTTATTTATTTTGAAAGTTACGTCTTAGAATATGGATTTTTTTTCGGAATCTAAAGCAGTCGATTCTGACTTCTCAAGCAGCGATGGAGACGCTGAATATGTGCACAACAAGGAAGACCGAAGCAATTCTTCAGATATAGTGATTCAGATACACTGTTGACAGCCCAGTTACTGATATTTATTATCGAACGGACAATATGGAAGAAGTTGAAATTAGAAGAAAACAAAAAATCTTTCGACCCAAGGAGAGCATTTCCAAAAAATCAAAACGTGAACCAAATACCTGAAAAAAATACAAGGCAGCATTAGACAGAGCTCTTGAGGAGGAATATGTATCTTACAAAAATACGCTTCTTTCAAAAAATAAACCCAAAAATTCTCTGCAGGGAAAATTGTAAGCTTTGATGTAGTACTCGCTTCCTAGTTATGGAAATATGTGGTATTGCGAAAACACGACGCTGTACTTATATCAGCCCGGGAAATAATTTCAAAGGCGAGCCGAAAAAATCAGGTTATTGATATGGCTCAATATTTTAGAAAGATCAATGATCCAGCACAAAAACTTCACTTGATTAACAAAAAAAAAAGTAGGACATTAGCAGCTGACAATATTGAAATTGAAAGGGTTCGTATGAAATATCGGACTATCTCTGACGAAAAGAAAAAAAAAATCTGCAGGGATTACTGAAGTTTATAAAACAAGAGTATCGGTATTTTTACGAATCTATCCTAGAAAATTAATAATATTTTATGTTCATGGTAATTCAAATTTTATATTTAACCTTTGTTTTTTAATCTAGAATTAAGATTTGATTTAATGTATCCCTTTTGTATAAATCAGATTTTTTGTAACATTTTTCATTGGATGAAGGTGTTATGTAAATTTTTTCTTCAATTTTGCAAAGAAGTCATTTTTTACAGTTTAACTTACAATTAAAAAACACTTCAGCTTCCTAGCAATAACTTTAACATAGTGCCATTTGTGTCAAACAAACGCAAAAAAACTTTGACCTTAATTTATTTAAAAGTTTAATTTTGTCACATAACACCTTCATCCACTAGTGTCTTCAATTGTAGAAAGCGAAAAGTGACTGCTGACTTGTGATGAGTGAACCAGTTCTAACACTCTCAATATAATCAATAAGGTGAGATTATTTAAAGTGTTTTCTGTCTTCTTTGACAATTATAACTTATAATCATAACCCAATTATATTTCTGGATTTTTGTGACAATTTTATCGATCGTAGAGATTTGTGTGTGTACCGATCGTTTATCATCTTCAATGGATGTACAACCACGTTTAAATTCAGCAGCTCACATTTTGACATAAAAAAAATTGCACAGAATCCTTTAGTGGAATCTTAACCTTTTTGTATGTCCGCCGCTATTTATCCATTTTTTTAGAAAATGTAAAATTTGTTTACTTTTCTCTATAGATGCAGACAAACAACTGTGCCTTTGCAGCTTCTGCACACCAACTGACAAATTATATTTGCCAGATACCATAATCATTTGATCATATTTACGCCATCTCCGTGTTAGACCGAGAAATGTTCAAGAGACCATCGTATAAATCAGATATACCGAACAAATTAATTGATTTCAAACAGTGGTTTTAAAAAGGACAAAAAGAATGTGTCTTATCATCGTTCTAATTAAAAAAAAGGTAAAAATCATCATAATGAAATTTTCTGAAAAATTTCGATAAATATTAGTAATTAATCATTTATCTGCTAATGTGCCGTTGTTGGTTCCAAAGTGCATCAAGTCCACAACCTGGAACAGTGAGCATCAGTAAATCCCACTCTTAAATTTCAGTGACTAGGCAATATTTCTTATCTTCTCGTCCCGCGTTCTTTTTATTTCTTTCGCGTTATGTACGCCTCCGTGCATCCACAGTAATTCGTTCTCGTAATTAGCACCGAGGCTTGAATAGGTACAATTTTTAATTCCTCAATTCAGCTATTATAAACACAACATTAATTATCAATTTCACTCCAACAACCGAAGAGTAGAGCGGCGCCCGCCATCCGCCATTGTTTTCGGCGACGGGACATTTTTAATTGAGATTATTGCACCATCTTTATTCAAATGAACATTCCTACTTTACAATGGCACCCCATTAAAAGTGTGCATAATTATATGAATGCGACGATACTATTGTCAAAATTAGTCGTTTGCTCTTTTCTAATTGGTTTTCTTAATCTCCTCTTTACCCCATCTCCATTATGTTTTCGAATTAATTTTTCCGTCTTTTTAAAGAGGCGCGTGTAAAACACCATGTGTTTTTACTTTCTTAATTTTCATCACTTCTTTATAAAGGACTTTAAAGAACAATGACTTTAGTTTTAACAGACCTTATCTGAAATGATCAATTTTCAAGTTTCTCTTTTTTGAAATCCCACAAATTCTTCAGTGGTACTCTTTTTTTTACTGTATTTTTGGCATTAGAATTTTTAGAAGTGTATCAACTAGTACCTGTTATTGAGCAACTGGACCTACAGTTTAAGGTAATCACTGAATAACAGTCATAATTTATCTTTGCTATATAAAGAGCCTTCATTTAGTCCTGTAACCCACGTGACCAGTGATTTATTTAAACTTAACTTTCATTTTTTCACCAAAAATATTATTAAGATTTCCCCTACATATATCATAATAAAACAAAGTTTACGATTTTTATTATTTTGTATGTTGCCTGATAAACAAAAAAAATATTTTAAAAGCCCCTCTGAAACAAATTTGATTTTTTAAATGAAATAATATTCGTTGTTTGCATTTCATCAACAATATTTTCCATAAAAATCTATATGCACTGTTCTTCTTTTTTCCTTCCACGACACACTCCAATGGAGTTATTTTATTATTTTTTTAACTTAAGTTCAAAATAATGTAGCTCTGGTCAAATGTTATGTTTATTTTCAGTATTAGTGCTAAACTGTGTATATAATTCAAAGAAAAAGATTATATATAAAACTGATAAAAACAAATAAACAAACATATGTTGTAGTTTAAGAAAATTATTGAGTTCATGGTATTCATTGCCAATTTTTCGTGTTAAATCGGGATTGAATCAATATTCTGTACAAAAATAGTTAGATTAGTTAGCAATCAAAACAATGAGTCGGAGCAGCTATTAGAGTAATAGCTACGGTTTTCTAGAATTCTCGTGGTGTAGTGAAAGTGCTCCTTCATTGCAATAAACTCTGCACACGTTTCGAGTTAATGCTGCAATACTTCATAACCACGCTTCCCCATGCTAGGTATTGACCGCATTTAGTTTTCAGCGATGACTTCCTTTTCCGAAACCTGAAAAAATGGCTGTCTGAACGAAGATTTATTTCAACTAATGAAGTGAAAAGAATTAAATTGTGGTGGTACTAAAGTGTGTGTAATACTTATTGTAATACTTGCATTACTTATTTCGAATTAATAAGTGCATATATAAAAAAGCTTTTTATTCTACACAAAATTTCAAAATGTTTCTTGTACATTTTGCTTTCAATCAATAGTACCAAGGAGCTAACAGCAACATTATTATCAATACACTTTTTAATTATATCATACCGCTGTCAGACTTGGACGATTACTACGTTCCAACCTGAACAAATTTGTGAAAACACAGAGATCGATGGAAAGGACGATAAGGAAAGGAATTGTTGACCGAAAAGCAAACAAACGAATCGAGAACAAAATGCAAATCATAGAGGCTAGACAAATATGTCACAAAAGCTAAAGTGAAATTATGCAGGACAGAAGGGGAGATAGAGAGATGACAGATCAAACATTGATATCTAAGACTAAAGACTATGGAGGAGATGCAGGACAATAGAACGGTAACGAAATCAAGTGAGATGAGGCGATGATCTCACTCTAAAGAATATATTGACTCTATTGGCTGCAAACTCTTCAAAATAGAGATCGATATTAAAATTTAGGAGAGACTTATGTTCAAAATTGTATCACAAATGGTTAGAGTAGAAGATAAATTTGATATTTTCACAGAATACAATTTTATAATATTTAAATACAACGGGTCTTTCAAATTGGGCGGTTTTTTTAAATTGTTGAATAAAACACAGATGGCGTTGTGAATTTGCTTAGGTCTAAGATAATATACAAGAAGGATCCTGCAAGGGACGATGGGAAATGTGTCAAGTGGTGGCGCCATCTCAAGTGTATCCAATACATCAAGATCTCGGCGATGATAAAAAAATTACATCATACATTATACAGATTTGTTTTTTATTTGAGAAAGCGGGCAGTAACTCTAATTATATAATTTATCCAGAAAATATAAAAAAGACAGTAACATTAAAGAATCAATATATTTGTCAAAAAAAAAAAATAACTTGAATATATTGATTTACGAGCGGTTTTAGTTCAAATTCGCATGTATGCCCTTTGAGAGCTGTAAACGATATTATAAAGATATAACAGTACAGCCATATATCAGAATATCGTCGTTTACAGCTCTCAAAATGCATACATGCAAATTTGGACTAAGACCGCTCGGAAATGTATATCAAATTTTCTGAAATTTTCTGATTCTTTATTTAGTCAATGTAATTCAGGTCTCCAATAGAAATATTGATATTTAAATTGTATAGTGTAGTATCGGGTTGATCCGAAATTCGTAGCGATTTTATAAGGAAAAAAAGTTTATGTAAATAAATAAACTTTATAATATTTCAAATATTTATTGAGTCTATTATGTGATTACAATTATTATTTACAATTTTTCGCCAACGTAGTAGCAGGTTAATAATACATTTTTGCCAATAATTAGCATTTTTATACCGAAAAAATATCAACAGATTGTTTTTCGCCGCTTCTTCCATTAAAAAAAATCTGATTTAAACCATTTTAGAGGGGGTGAAATACCTGGTAGAGTTATTGCGATACTCGGTGAGTAAGGTGGATGGTAGGATAGAACAACCTAATTGAAGCCCAATTAAAACCGCTGACCTTGGAAACTCCATTTTTCTCCCCTCCACTTTTCATCACCGGGTGGTAACTGGTGGCTTCAGAAATAGAGCCTTAGAATGTTTTTTTCGGCAAAAGATCACACAAGGAGTTTCGGTCTAGCAAATTTCGATCACTAAATTCGCAAGGTCTTGATAGGTAGCAGCTAGGGTCTGCGGACAGGATGTGAGGGTCACATCGTATCGGCAGACGTATCCTTTTTTTTTTCAGATTGTCAAAAACAGTCGATTTACCAATATTTAACTTATGTCACGGACCGTGGTGTGAGGCGTGAATCTTGCTCTATTCATTTCGGCGGCATCAGTGCTTGAAGAGCGCTGGACAGAGAAAAGGCGATCTTCCAGATCAAAATGTCCGCCCCTAAGCCGATCAAACCACCTTTGCGCGGTGATCGCTCCAACAGAACCCTCTCTATAAACGGCACAATACTTGTTTTTTGTTTTGACAGCGTTCTTGCTCCTTCTGAAATAAAAAAAAGTAGAATGTGGCGTATATACACGTTATCGACCGACATTTTCAATTAAAATCAACTTGACAAACTGTAGGCAAATCAAAGCGAATCTAATAGTAAACGTTGTAAGTACCACAGAAATTAATAATAGGTAAATAATCATTATTAATCCAACACAGTTTTTTGTTTAAAAGTGTTAAAACAGCAACTAATTGAAAATCCTTAAAAACTTTCCGGACAATAGATTGTACGAGAGTCGTTCAATAAGTCCTTAGAAAAAGATAGAAAAACAAATTATTTTAAATAGATTTTTTTTTATTTTTCAACATAATCACCTTTTAGCTCAATACACTTTTCCAAACGTTTCTCTAACTTTTTTAAAGCGTCTAAAAAGTAAAATTTCGGAACGTCTTCAAATAGGCATCATTTTAAGTTCAGAAAAAATCACTGGTGGCCAAATCCGGTGAAGAAATGATTTTCGCCATTGAGACTGTACAAGTGTGTACCCATGCGTTGTCTTGATGGAATAGCATCTTTTTCTTTTTCAAATGAGGACGAATTTTTTGATTTCTTCGCTCAACCGGTGCAATAACTACGTATAATACTCTCCAGTTATTGTTTTTCCTTTTTCCAAGTAATTGGTGTAGATAATTCTGCGTACATCCCAAAAAACTGTGGCCATGACCTTGCCGGCCGATTTCACCGTCTTCGCCTTCTTCGGAGTCCGTTCTCCTTGAAAAACCCAATGATTAATTGTTTCTTTGTCTCTGAAGCGTAGTGATGTATCCATGTTTTATCCACAGTTACGCGTGGACTCAGGAACTTATGAACATTGCGACGGAAACGCGCCAAAACAGCCTCAGAGTCGACCACACGATTGCGTTAATTCTCCACTGAGCAAACAGCGCGGCACCCATCTTGCCGAAATTTTTGTCACACCCAATTGAGAACACTGTGCCTTGCGATAAGCCTGTGGCCTCAACTATTTCGCGTACTTTCATTCGTCAATCATTTTGGGAGTAGTCACTTCCACTGGACTTCCCGAACGATGTTCATCTGTTGTGGATGTACGGCTACGTCTAATCTCATTTACCTAATTATAAACAGTCGCAAACATAGGAGCAGACGTGCCATGAACTTCATCCAACTCAGTTTTGATCCCTTTCGGTGTTCAAATATAAGTGTTTAATTGCCACTCGAAGCTAAGTTTTTCCATTTTTCTAAATATACAAAAATTTCTTGTTTCAATCGACAATAAAAATGAAACCATGTGATAAATATAACTGAGACTTTGACAGCTGTCCGGTGAATAATGATGCAGAAATCAAACAACTGAGTTGAATGCGCCATTGTCTATTTTATAAATTAAATAATGACAGCACAGAAAGGCGTCTACAATTGATTAATTACATATTTGTAATGTTCACTACTATGACTTTAACAACGAACACAACATATGCAACAAATACTTCTTGAAACAATGTTTTTCTTCTCATTAAGATTGTGAAACTGGCAAAATGGAAGAAATTAGCGAATCAAGAGTCTCATTTTTAAATATTACGAAAAGTTAAAGATCAAGAACGTCAACGTTTTACGTACAAGACCATCTTCTGCCCACTAAAAGTTAATGTCCAACCAAACTTAAAATCGTTGTGGAAGCAATTTCGCCTTTCTCCTTTTTAAACACTTTTCCAGAAATGATCAGGACCTAGTAGGAACAAACGGAGCTGGGAACGATCTCTAAGAATAATTAATTAACGTTTTCTTTTCATTTAACCCGTTAGAATAAATCTCCCGTGGTTATTAAAAAAGCTCGGAACCGTCGAAAAGATATTTTTTCAAATAACTCTTTCTTCAAGAGTTCCTTTCTCCTGAACGTCAAATTAAACGTTTCCAATTTATAAAACGAAAACAAACAATTTGTACTACTCCTCAACTAATTTTTAAAGTTTTAATTAACAAATTCCTCATCCGTTTATTTAATTACCTTTCCGTATTAAAAAAATAAAAAGAAAGAGGAGGAGAACGAAAGAGACGCCACCGTCCGGTGTTTGGAATGCAGAATTTCTCGGCGAAAAAAAAATTGCGGAACATAATATCAGAAATTTAATTAGATCTAATTGAAGGCGGAAAATTTCTGCTCGAGAGTTGTTCTTCTTCTATTTTTGCGCCGCAGTCTTGCTAGTCGGTTCCGCGAAATGGAAAATTTAAGAAACTTTAAATAGTAAAAACTGGAAAGTTCCTTTTGTTGTGTCCAAGTCCGAGTAATGTATTTTCAGTAGGTATTCAAAAGGAAACGACTGAAAAAGCAAACTTTAAATTTAAATGAAAGAGATCGAAACTGCGCGAACCTTTTCTTCAAGCAGATCATGTTTTAATCCAGCTGATCACAATCCTATGTACGGTATTTGAATTTTTACATAATATACGAATTACTTCTTCTCATTTTGAAACAATATGTGGTGATGTTGAAAATATATGCATATAATCTTTCGTATACTTTTCTATTTCGTACAAGGTGCTACAGAGAATTGAGCCTACCTTCATTATATTTGCAGCAGCATAGGCTTAGTAACCATAAGTCAGTGGAATGGTTATTTCGTCACTAATTTCGATACTGGCTGGTCCTGCTATCAAAACATATATTTTTAAATTTAGAAGAAACTGGTTCTGTTCTGAACAAGAAATTTCCAAGTAGAGTCAGAACCGACGTTCGACGTGATCCAAGGCGTTTTTCTCATCGTCATACAGTTTCACTGAACATTTCCGACGGGCTTTTACGACGCATTTTGCATCAAGATATGATTTATCACCTATTAGTGATCAGATTCTTACACCTGAGCCCCCAGCAATGAGAAAACATCTTGCCACCCGCTGTGGTGGTTCCTTCCATTCCCTTCCCATATGTGGTAAGTATAGCATGCTCAGATGTTTAGTGTGTTTCTGCGTACATCGACGCAAAAACGTTGCCTTATAAAGTTGTGTTTGTTGTATACGCATAAAATTATTATTATTTTATTTTCGTTATTTTTGAAAAGTGTTTTATTGAAAAACATTAGAAATGTCGCTTAAAGTGGTTAATTGGAAAAGAAAAAGGCCAAACGAACAGTGGTGTTTGTTTTGTAATAAAACAAATGATTTATTGAAAGAACCAAAATCAAGCACGCTGCTTAGTATTAAAAAGCAGCAGATAGAAGGAAAGACAATATTAGTGAAAAGGTTTCAAAACTGTATAATTCAGACTCCACAAGACAAGAATTTTCATCGCACCAAGCCTGTTTAGCTGCCTACATAAGTGAGGAGAAAATAAGACGTCGAGAAATTGCTTTGAATAAAAAAGAAGAAGAGTCTGCTTCAACTTCCGAAGCAAGTGTGTTAGATTCTCGACATTCTCGTTCATTATCAAGGATACCTGCAGCATTGAATAAACCGTTGAAATGCTTAATTTGTGAAAAGTTAACGAGAAATAAAGATCTGTATTTGTGCTCCGAAATTTAAGCAGTGGAACAAATTTTAAATTCTGCTCGCAGTAAGGAAGACCATGCTTTTACCCAACTTAGTACTTGTCAACGGCCTGAAGATTTATTTGCTATGGAAGTGAGGTATCACAAACATTCTTACCGTGATTATTTAAGATTGCCGAGAAATTCTACGAATCCAGCAGGTCGACCTTCAAATCAAATCTCTAAAGAAATACTTAACGACGCATTTGACAAACTCATAAATGAAATAAAAGACCAGTTTTCAACTCATTGTTTTGAGGCACGCTTCTTAGCTCAGCGAGTGGCTGTGCTTACAAATATAGAGAATGCAGTGATCGAGAATCTTGTAGTGAAATCACTACTTATTGATAAATTTGGTGAAAGCGTATTATTTTCTTATCCGGCTGATAGATCAAAAACTTCATTAGTGTTTATGGGCAATATACAATTGGCTGAAATAATAGAACATATTCGTAGCATTAATTCAATAGACTACATTATTGAGAGTGCAAAAGCACTGTGTCAAGAATTATTATAAACAGAATTACTACCTAGCGACTATTTACGTGATGAAAATTTGCTCCAAAAATTCTTAGAAAATGGAAAGTTACCACGAACATGGGAGATTTTATGTCAGCATTGTTTAATGCAAAAAACCAAAAATTGGGGGAGAACTATTAAAAAAGAGCATGGTCTGATTTTATGATATATTTTTACGGTTACTGAGAAACTGACTCTGAAACATATAGCTTTATCTGAATGAATTCATCATTTGACTAGATCAAAACAACATGTCAGATGTTTTGCACTTGCATCTATTAAGGGCTACAGTACAAACATTTATTTGGAAAAATTCTTATGAAACACAATTGCAGCCCATTGATTATTGCTTATTCGGCTATGAAAAGCTGAATGGTGACATACGTCCACGACAAATGACTAAGCCGTCTTTACCAGAATCATTAATTTAACCTTGCAAGTGTACTGCAAATTGCCAAGCAATGTCTTGCAGTTGCAAAAAATCTGGATTCTGCGATCTGGATCAGTGCGTGCTGTCTGTTGACATATGGTAGTGCAACATGGACACTCACATCACACTTAGTTCAGAAGCTTCGGGTTGCACAGAGGGGAATGGAAAGAGGTATGCTTGGCATTGCAAAGCGGGATAGAAAGACCTGCATATGGATCAGAGAACAAAGGAAGGTATATGACATCATTGGAAAGGCGAAAGAATTGAAATGGAAGTGGGCAGGTCATATAGCGAGACGATGCGACGACATATGGACCAAAGCAATTCTGGAATGGAGACCGCTTGATCATAAACGCCCGCGAAGAAGGCCGAAAACATGATGGACGGAGGACATCATCAAGTATATTGGACGCGAATGGCAGAGAAAAGCTCAGGACCGTGCGAATTGGAAGTATACTGGGGAGACCTGCATCCTGCAGTGGATCGACAATGGCTGAATGATGATGATGATATACTCAAATCCATTGGTGGAATTCGGTCCTCACATTTTGCATACCCACTTACCTCCAGCACCCGGTCTATATATAAAATCTAGGTGGAGCATTACATGAACCGGATGCAAAGGGTGGGGCAAGTACCACGCTACCATTTTAATTATTTATAACTTTTAAAAAAACAAGATACCTTTTTTTCGATATGTTTAATTCGTCTTTAAATTTTCTTATAGTTTATTATATGTTATAGTACCTACTAAATACTTTTCTACGATTTTTCCAAATTTTGCTACTCAACCAAAAAAAAAATGTGTTTTTTATATAGTTGTAAGTCTTTAAAAAATTGACCATATAAAAGGTTATTTTTTAATTATTCGTTTTTGAATGAACAAAAAAAAATACAAAAAAATATTTCAATAAATTTTTGATAAATTTTTTTAGTTTTTCGGAAAAAATCATTAATTTTTCATAGTTATTCGTTTTTAATTTGTTTTTTTTTTTGTTTCCAAAAAAGTTTCCATTCCTTCTACGTTTGATGCCGCAGGTCCCATAGTAGGCCAACTTTTCTGTCTTTTATTTATATTATTTTATTATAAAAACAAAGTTAAATTGCGCAAAAATGGAAAAAGCTTTTTTCAATCCAAAAGAGGTCGGGTCCAAAGCCAAATCAAAAGGGGTCGGGTTCAAAATTAGTCGATTTCGCATTCCCTATTAGACTCTCAGTTTATCTTACACAGTGGCCTAACCACATATCCATCCCATGTTCCTCTAGGTCGCACTCTTCCTTTCGTGTAATTCTGTCTCTCACATTTCCTTTGTTTTTCTTATTCCATCTATTCTCATCAGGTGTCCCCACCAACCAATCTGTTTCTCCAATGCTTTAATTCTCAGTTCCTCTCTGATTTTATCATACTTTCTTCATACGTTTTTCTATATATCGTTATCATTTTCAGAAAGCTGATTTTATATTCCCTTAATGTACTCCTGTATATAGGTATATCACGCAATAATCTGGTTATTTTTTTTATTAATGAATGGCATAATATATCTTATTGGTCGCACTAATCCTATTATTAATTTCCTCATCCATTTTTCCATCCCGCTAATCACTTCCGAATAATAGGCATATAAGAATGAATATTAAAGGTTTTTAACAAAGAGCCTTTTTTAAATTTTAAACTAAACAAAATATTAATGTCAAATTATCCTGAAATTAAATCATCTTCCATATTTACCATATTTAACTCCTTTAGACTTCTGGCTATTCTCAAAACGTAATTTGGCAATGAAAGACATTTTATATAACAAATTTACATATAGATATAAGTATCTCATAAATATCCCATTATCCCAAAAATTACCCCATTATTATGATCAAAATCAAGATTTATTATCAAAAAGTATGATGATTTTTTTAAATAAAACTCAAATCTATGTGCATGTTCATGTATATTTATTTTGGCTTTTCAAAGTAATCCCCTCTCGCTGCAATACACTTATGGCAAGGTGTTTTCCAGTCCTGGAAACAATTTTTATAATTAACTTCTGGTATTTCCTTTAAATGCGGCCAGCGAAGTATCTTTATGACTTCTATGGTCTCAAAACAATGATGTTTTGAAACAACGGTGGTATCTTCAATCGATCAAAAGGAACAAGTCATATGGTAAATTAGTGTGTTTGTGAAATGGTATTTGTTTGATTTTTAATGATATTTGTTTGATTTTTAGCGAAACACTGACTAATCATTGCGGTGTTCGACGGTGTATTATCGTGATACAATAACCATGAATTGTTTTGTCACAAATCTGGACGATTTTTTTCGAATGAATCTAATATTTAATCGGCGTTTACTCAGTTCAAATTCCTTGATTTTAATGATGATTTTTTTTTCGGTAAGGTAGAAACTTCTCCTGAGGTTTGTTTTCAATTTATCTACCATCACTAAAGTGATGGTAGATAAGTTGAAAACAAACTTCTTACTATTTTCTTACTATTTTCAATGTATCAGCGCAATACATTTCGTTTTTTAAGGAAAGTGTTCTGGAAAAATTTTGAACAATTACAAAAGTCAGTATAATTTCTAACAGAACAAAGAAAATTATATGAAACTTCTGTCATATATCAAGCATAGTCATATCAACTTAAAAACAAATGATTGTATCTATATATAAAGCGCCAGAATTCTGAAAACAAAAAAGAGTGAAGCAAATGTCATGTCATCATTTTTTTTTGTGATATATGTGACAGTTTGGGTTTATCTGTTGTATAATGTAGTATATATATAAAATAATAAAATATTGTAAATTACATTTTAAAAAGTGAATTTAGGCGAAAATATATCAATGGCCCTGCAACTCACAAAAGGAGAATTTATCATTTATTCAAACACTTCCAAGAATTCGGAACAGTTATAGATAGACCCTGTATCAGAGGTTCAAGAACAGTGCCAAGCGCTGAAACTTTGCAGCTGTGGAACAATATTGAGTTGTCGCCAGAATTTTGAGAAGTGACTTGCCATGTCTCCCTTATAAGGTTCAATTTGGTTTTTGAATAAAAAATAATTATCTATTTTTTTGCTTTATTTTAAAACTTTATCATAAATATTATTGATCATCGATGCAAAATTATTTTACAAAATTGTTTTCAATTAATTATAAATGAATTAGAATTTATAAAATTTAAAATAAAATGACGTGGGTAGGAAAGCGCCACTATCATTATGTTAAAGTGTTTTCATGGAAGTATTATTAACGACTATTACCTGTGTATATACTGGCAAAATTATTGAAGTTTAGTGCAAAAAAAATATTGTTTATTTTATTACTAATTTAATTCAGTAATGTGTGACAAAGAATTCATAAAGACCAATTCTGATAATATACCTGGTGTGGATATTTTTATGGTTACACATTTTCTCAAAAATTACATTCGATTCAATTCAGCTGAAGTTCGAGGTGCGAAAGCATCAATTTGAGTTTAAAAAAAATAATGTGAAGGTAAATAAGAAACAAAATATATCCATTAAATATAATTAAATTATTTGTAGGGTGTCACGCAAAAGTTCCGTTGACAAGGCTTATGTGCAATATATATATAGGTTAATTTAACCGCAAAAATTGTTTTTGCACGGTAAAAGGGGGTATATATCCAGAACATAAAGTTCTGAGTAAAGCTTATACAGTTACCTTAATTATTAATGAAAAATTAAGAAAAGTTTCAGACATTCAATGTCACGATTGTGTAACTTCCGCAGGTAATAAATACTCAAACATAAAAAAAATGATACAATGTTATAAATAATAATATTTCGTATATGTTTGATGACAGGTTGTTGTAAAAATTTGATGTTGTTTTAGGATTAATACGTCGTGCTGCTTGGAACTATTGATTTCGACGTTTTACATCTTGTGGCACATTTAAAAACGTTTTTTCGGGAGTTGTTTTTGTACAAAATATTACAATAACTAATTAGATTTGACATTTTCAATAAATTTATCAATCCACTGATGATTATAACAAGAATAAGATAATTAAAAACGAAATCACTCGTATCAACTGTCTGTATTGTTGAGGGGAAATCAACATTGTGACGTCACAGACGTTCGTGTTTTTTCGGAAAATTTCGGTGAGTATTCGATACCGAAAATTAAAAATGTATTTTCAATTTTATATAAGTTTTTAATTATAAGGATTTACATAAATAAGCTCCAAATCATGCTGAAGTCGCTGTATTAACACTAGATATGTTGACAAAAGTTATACAAAATGTATCAATAAAAATACTGAATATTAAGGAAAAATGGTCTTGAAATTATAAATATTAGAGTTGACCTACTGTTTTACGATAATAAAGCCAAAGTTTGAATTTTTCCTCCAAAATAATCAATATTCTCAAACCTTTACTTTTTCTACTTTTACCACATGGTTTAAATTTCTTTATACCTACACACCAAATTGATAAAGAAATAAACAATTAAATTATTTGATAACATAACACAAACGGATCATTCAGTTCTGAGAAATATTTAATAATTCTATGGATAATCTAAGCAAAACATTGTATCTATATTATCTTCGTGTACTTAAAACATCTGTCTAAAAACATCCCCATCATTCATATGATTCCCTGTAAAAGAGATAAAGTCAAATTTAACTCAATTTTATCTAAGTGAAAACAAGTGTTTTCGTATGAAATTAAAACCCCTTTATCGTTGGCATCTCTTAAAGATATCCGTTTCAGACAATGGTATAAATTTGCTATTGTTTACAGTGGTGTGGCAGCATCGGTTGCCAGTGAGAAACGCCATTCATTAACGGCATCCGAAGTAGATATGTGTCTAGTGTAAGGCTAATCACTTTCCCTTAATTCAGGAAACGTTGTTGAATTTAAAACGATATTCACTTTGCTCGCTTGTCAATATTATGATTGGTGAGTGCTTACACCACTTTCTATTACGAATACATTACGATTTTCGGGCAGATGTAGCTTGGATGAATAACTACAGGGACGGCGGAAATTTAATTTTTAATATTTTTTATGTTTTGATATAACAAATTTAGCTAATTTGAAGCAGTTTAAAATATTTAAATTGTAACATCTTAAATAGCAATCAATTTATTTATAAAAATGTTCCCTAGTCTGAAATTAATACTATAATTCATGTTTGCAAATTGCAAATCATATTCATACCATTACCTTAACTCAAATTAAAGAAATTCTGTAAAAATAGATAAAACTACTAAATATTGCCTAACTGATTGTTGAATCTGAATGTACCTTATACATAAACGTGAAGTTTCTAGAAAAACAAAAAATAAATTAAATTTATGACATTTTATTTCTTAAGAGAGAATTCAAAAATATAAAACTTCTATGTGTCTTCGCACCAACTACTTCCAAGAGTATTGAAGCTTCTACTTTCACGAAATTAGCTTTTAGGGCCTCGGTATTACACTGAGCTATAGCACGCTTTTTCCTCTAGAGCGTTCTAACGATAGTCCGGCGGATTGAGCTTCGGGCTTCCCAGAGGCCATCTTTAGCAGCGATTAACTCAGGCATATTGGCTTCTAACTAACGCTGTATGGATCTCGCCTTATGTGCAAGCACTGAATCTTGCTAAAAGACCAATGTTTTTCTACTAACAAAATATTATTAAACAACTTTGTTATCTTCTCCAAAACATAGCTGTGGTAGATTGTTGCGCGCATTTTGACCTCTTGCTCGCATTTTGACCTCTTGCTCGCAGAAATGCTGTGATATATTTACTCCAAATCAAACCCCCATGCCCCACCAAATTTACTCCAAAACATACTCCCCCCCAAACCTTCACTAAAGCCGGATGATGACCTCTTCCCACTTTCCCATTTTTTTCAGTAGCTTTCCGAGAGCTTTGAACGTAATCTCTGTTATTTTGCTAGTTGAATTTCTCTTCAACAATAACAATCTTTTAATATGTGAAAAGGATATCCTATATACTCCGTTCGCGTGCCACTCAAGAAGCGCCTTCGCTCTCATAGTTTTTATGTTACATGGGACTGCCGTCAATCGCTGTCCGCTAGATTCTCGGTAAGCTCCATGGTTATCAAGCTCCATAATAGCTCCATGGTATTTTCATCTTTGAGTTTTTGAAGCGGATTTCTCCGAATTCTTTCAGCGACCGCTTTGACAACTGTTGGAGTCTCGATCTCGCGAAATCGGCCACTTCTTGCTCTGTCGTCGATAGAGAAGATCTTATATCGCTTCACAACGCGATAAATGATTTTGTTTCGATATGTTTAATAGTTTATGCCAGTTGAAAATATCCGTTGCAAATTTATTGCACTTGTATAACGATATAGCAGCGATACGATTATCTTTGTTACCCCATCCCAAGTAATTATTTACGTATTCAGGCGAAGTTACTATAAGCATAATTATTAGTATAAAACTGAATGATATGCATCAAAAAGGAAGGTTAAATTTTGACTAAAAACGGGATATATAGCGCAGACACTTTAGGTATAATGAAGCTAATACGACGGCTAGGGAACACTGAACAATTTCTTATTTAAATAATGCTATATCCTGGTAAAATATATCTTTAACAATGAAAAGTTTTGGGTGTAATCAAAAGACCTCTTGAAATGCTGTTTATTTTATAAAAAATTAATTCAATTAATACAAAATAATAATATTAATCAAATAATGCAAATTTAGACCTGGAAATTGCAAAACTCAAACAAACAGCATTAAACGTGTTACATTCCTAAAACTTCACTATTCTCAATAAGGAAGACATAGATATGCAAACAGCATTACGAGTCTATGATGCAGTAGCAATACCAACTTTATTATAGGCAACTAAATCTTACATGCCACTAAAGAGACATTATAACAAAAAGCAACGAAATTGACAAATGAGAATGACATGCTAGAAAAACTAGACAAAATAAAAAAAGAAAAATGTAGGAACATCATAAAATAAGAACCAATCACATTGAAACTAGAAGAAAGACAACTAAACTGATATGAATATGTTATTATTCGAAGGAATCCATACGAATAAGTTGAAAAGGTAACACGAAAAAGTAGAAAAAGAAAGAGAGGTAGACCAAGAAAAATCCGACTAGAGAGGAAATAGAATTAAAGGAAGAATAGAATTAAAAAGAGAGAAATCAATATAAGAGATGGGAATAATTCCGCAGAATGGTAACAAATGGCGCATCTTACACCTTAACGATCACAAGGAATGTGAAGAAGATATAAAACAAATTTATCGACATTACACATTTAGTAATGCTAAAAAAAACTATGTATTTGAAATAAATTTTTTTAAACATATCTGATAAAAGGACGGTCCTGCATAAATTTCCATACACGAAGGTGTGTTTGCTCACTCCACAAGAGTATACGCATCGTTTTCGAGCGAAATCGAATCAGCAGCTTGTACACGCGTTTAATTGTACCGCGTACCTCTATTAAAGCTTTCAATTTCGCGAAATGTTTATCTTTCACATTCAATGCGGAGCGTTGTCGTCATCATCATCGCTTCTATATTTCTCAATTGTTGTAAAATTTGTCTGGATTTCTAGTTTAACGATCATTTCTTTCAGATACATTATATACATTTAGGAAGCCGAATGTGATACAATGTAGTATGCAGAAAGAAATACTCTTTTCAAAAAATAGTCGACTAAAAGATAGAATACTTTATAAATTATTCTGAAATAATTATAAAGTATATTGTATAATTACCTATATATATATATATATATATATATATATATATATATATATATATATATATATATATATATATATATATATATATATAGATATATACTTATATATATATATATATATATATATATATATATATATATATATATATATATATATATATATATATATATAGTTAGTACTAGATTTTTTTTCTTTATTTGGGTTTTTTACAACCATTTAAAACTCAAAAAAATATCAAGAATATTTGTTTTTATGTAAATAAGAGAATCACAGGGTAAAAACAAAACAGATACTAATTTATCAGTGATTCGATTTCTGTAATAAATTTGCCTAATGAACAAAAATTAAAAAAATACAAAATTTTCTAAAATAAATACAAATGTTTTAATGTTAACGTTTCGGTGTCTTCTCTTTCCGTTTTCAAAACGAATCTAAAAATAATTTATATTAATTTCTATATAACATTCTAAAAGATAGTAAGTAAATTTATTTTGTATATATATTTTAATCAAAAACAATTACCCAAGAAATTTCATAGATAAATCTTTTAAAACTTTTGATACCAGACAAAACAGACAACTTTATTAATCACAATAATAATAAATCTCAAACAATTAACCTCACAATTCCTTACATTGGACGGATTTCTGATACAATTAAAAGAGTAGGTAATACATGCAACATAAGAACGACATTTAAAACAAAATATACTCTTAGATCTAAATTAAGAAAAACCAAACTAAACTACACACAATAGAATATCAAAAATGTGGTTTATAAAATTCGTAACGAATGTGGCAAATTTTATATAGGCGAGACATCTAGACTATTAAATGTTAGAATAAAAAAATATAAAAACTTTCTTAGAAAGTTCTTATAATAAATCTATAATCTACTCTTCCAATAAATCTACAATTTGCCAACACGAATGGGAACCGGGACATAAAATCATTTGGAATAATTCCAAAATAGTATTAAAATAATCGGTAACTAAACACAGAAGAGTAAAAGAAACCGCTATAATTAATTTAAATTAAAATAACAGTATTGCTATGCCTTCGGTAGATTTAAATTCAATATGGTTCCCGATTCTAAAGAATACAATAGAAAACAATTAATTATTTAATACACAATAATCACACAGCAAACCTCGGTACTAGTACTAGTACTGAGTTAGTACTAGTTAATTGATTTAAAGACGATGATCTGAAATCAAAGATTATAGGGAAATTAATCGATCTAAGAGGTCAACATATGGATAAAACATTGAAAAATTGGGTCAAATGTTATGAAGGGATACGAATGTTCAAGGATTATTTTAAAATTATTTTACATGAGTATTTAAATAAATATAAACAGAAAAATTAAGATTTATAAAACGCTTATTCAGCCAGTGTTCACTTATGACTGCGAGACATGAATCATTAAGGAAACATATCGTAAGATCGGTTTGATGTAAACTGTTATTTTTTCAAAAACATTTTTGTTTCAATTTCTATGAACGTTTCTACAAACAACACAAAGAAATACAAATTATTGTATTCATTTTAGCACTTTAGCACAAATTCACTTTAGCACTTTAAAAACGCCATTTACCTAATCTTCAACAGATTAAGCATTAAAAAGCCCAATATCGTGCTTTATTTTTTCTATTAAATAAAATGAATGAAATGAATAAAATGAATAAAATGGGAATAAAAAAGAATCAGTTATTATTAAATCAGGATCATACCATAGATAATATGTCAATATGATGTTTTTTTTAATCGATTGTTTGAGAGACTATGGAAGTGTTTTGGTGAAAGAGAATGCAACGATTTCGAATATTTTTAAGAAATTCAATAACTTTCGTATACAAATTGTTTTATACCAAGCAGCATATTGACATTCATTTGACTAGCTATATTATCATAAAAACCAAACAAGTCGCAATCATCCAAAAAAGGGTTGTTGTTTTGATCGTACTTATATGAAATACGTCATAAGTGATCAAATTTCTAGATTGGGATTATAGAAAATCCATCTACAATAAACTTATTTTTAGAATCCGTACATTATATTATTACAATGTTGATATAAAAAAATTCAATACTGGATTAATACTTAATTACTTAATTAATACTAAAATAGCAATTTGCTTTACTGGGCTTTTTTGGTTATTGTTATTTCGGATGAATGATTAGTAGAAAGGAAAGATTTAAAAAGAAAATAATTAATGACAAAATAGTGAGACTTGGTAAAAAAGACAATACTCTGAAATGAAGATTCTTTGGTAAAAGGGAAGTTACAAAAAAGTAGAAACAGAAATTGTAAAGAAAATAGTAAATCCAATGTTAATATACAAAAAGGAATCGCGGTTTCTATTAGATATAGAAGAATAAAAGGAGAATAATTTACTGCAGAGGTCAGATTCTTGAGAAAAAAACTAGGGTGTAATAAAATTATTTGCATTTTTTCCTTTGTTTATAAATAAAGGATTATATTGTATAAATAAAACAAAGTTGTCTAATTTCCACTTATATTTTTCTCTAAAATATAACGTGTTCCGCTACACTGTAGCTTCTTCTTCTTTATCCGAAGAAGCCACAGTGTAGCGAAACGCGTTATGTTTTAGAGAAAAATATAAGTGAAAATTAGACAACTTTGTTTTATTTATACAATTTAGTATCCATCCATCAAGAAAATGCCGCAACCATCCTCAGTTTAAATGATTATACTTCACTCATTTTCAAATTTTTGCTTCATCAAATACTCATTTCCTCTTCAGTATTAAAGTGATTCAACTAATAAGCTAAATATTCACTTGACGATTTTTAACAAACACGTTAAAATGGTCGGGTAGTGTCGTATTAATTCGCATCGTTCAACTCTGGTTCAAAAAGTTCTAGGAGAGAGACATGAGTCTTGAAAATAAGTCGATCTCCAAATGCTGACATTTTGAGAGCAGCTGTGATTGCAAATCATTGCATTGCGTAGAGAACTAGGAGACTAGAAGAATTTAGCAACTAGGAGAATTAGAAGTATCTCACACTGGTGTTAACCGCCATTTACGAGGCTTAAGAATGGCGCCAGAGAGCTGTATAAGCAAGCAATCCCTCATAAACTATTCTCTTAGCAAACCATGCTCAAAACGCAAATATTACACCTTAGTAGAACGCAAGATAAGAAAGCATAAAATCAGGAATTAAATACACAGAGAAAACCTAATCTAAGAGAAACAACTAAGATGGCTTGGGTACGTACACAGGATGCACAGGAGTATACAAAGCAATAATATAAGGAAAAAGTAGAAAAAAAAGGTAGAGAAAGACATAGCGAGAATTGCTTAGATAAGATCCATAGCACAGAAACAGTCAATCGCAAGAGGAATTAGTCCAAGACAAAATTAATTGGAAGTAGACAATCACTCACCTTTTTACGAATAATTGAAGTGTATGACATTTAAACACGAAAGACAATATCTGCCAAATGACCACCTCTTGAAGCTCTACATACGTCCACTCTTTTGTCAAAATTTTGGATGATATTTTCGCATAACCATCATCAATGGCTCGAATAATTTCATCCTTTAATTCAGGAATCGATTGTGAATTGTTCTTATAGACCTGGCTTTTCACATAACCCCAAAGAATATAGTCCGGTATCAAATCATATGATCTTGGTGGCCAATTCACCGTTTTTTGCAATAACTCGCCCAAGAAATTTTTCTCTCAATAAATCAATTATTTTATTAGCAGAGTGAGGTGTAGCGCCATCCAGTTGGATCCTCCAAACCAATATTATTCAATTCAGTCCACAAAAATACAGTTATCATCTCACGATATCGAACACCGTTCAAAGTTACAGCTTCAGCAGCATTCTGAAAGAAATACGATCCAATTATACCTCCTGGCCATAATCCACACCAAACAGTGACTCGTTTAGAATGTAAAGGTTAGCGACCAATTTAAAAATGTGCTTTATTTGAAAAGATGATTTTTTGAGAAAAATCATCTGTGTGTTCTTTGATCGCATTGACAAATGCACAACGTTTTAAATAATCCAGTTGCTTTAATTCTCGTATTATTTGAACTAATGAATTCGTGGAAATTTCTGGATCTTCAGCAATATTTTCACGTACCAAATCAATATGCTCTTGTGATTGATCACTACGACTATGCATTGCTCTTGTCTTATCTTCCACCGAACCAGTTTCTTTAAATTTTTGAACAATTCGATTTATAGTGCTTTCAGATGGACGATTGTGCAAATCGTTAATATCACGGAATTTTCCAAAAACATTTTTCACTGAATGCCTATTTTCATATAATTATTCAACAATTTTAAGGCGTTGTTGTCTTGTGTACAACTCCATTTTTATAAATCATACATTACATTTCTGAAATGATACTAGACCAAGGCAAATTCACAACACCATCTGTGTTTCATCCAAGAATACAAAAAAAAACCGCTCAATTTAAAAGACTCGTTATTTTTACTACATATTTATCATAAATCAGTAATTATTCCGTTACTTTAGTTCTACAAAGAGATCATTTAAAGTATGCACGAAATACTTTCAGCTCTGACAGATGATCGTTAAATACCGATTCTGAAATTGTTTATTTTGATTTAAAACTAATGCTTTTCCAATCCCGATTCGATCCAAAGTACCTTCAAAATTTTATACGTTACACATTTTAATGTATATAATAGGAGGAACAAATTGTTATGGCTACTAACTAAAACTGAATAATATTTATATCCAGAAAAATTTCGCGGTTGTCGTTTAACGTAATGTAGTTTTTTGTAAGGAAGAGGTTCGTTATCTTGTTTATTAGAGGAGAGTTTTAAATATAGACCGTTTACATTATGGGAGACTGTGAATTAAAAAATATTATTTGTTTTTGAGAAACCGTAAATTGGAAATCAATCTAAACATTTTCCACAATAGGTCAAACAGGAAAAGATGCATTATCTGTGTATAAAGAATTTGTTTATAATATTCATCATGATATGCAATGTCTAATTATTCGATATCTGGATATACGCCTCGCCAGTTTGACGCAGTACTCTCTTGTATATCGTCCCTCAATCCAGCTCTAGGACGTCAGTGATTTTTTTTTCCTATCCTGGGTCTCCATTTCCATAACTTTACGAGTCCATCTATTATCTGCTCTTCGTACTGAGTGTCCAATTTAGCTGTATATTGTGTTATATATCTAACTCTTGTTTTATAACATATCCATTCATTTATTCGTCTTTCGATCAATCTTACTCCCAACCTTGATTTTTTCATCTTTCGTTGTGCTATGCACATCGCGTAGTTCCGACTGCTGCGAACATTCAGCGTAGGATAGCGAAAGTTGCATTGATATTGCGACTCTCCATCAATATGTACAGTTGACCAGTCTTTAATTAGTCGTCGAACAGCGTCACCATCTATCTCACTTTATCACATCCGTCCATCTCACTTAGACTGGAGAAGTCGGTCTTTGGGCACACAAAAGTATTTTTCATCATGGTACGAGTTTTTTGAAATGTAGTCCTTTTGCAAACAAAAAATAAGCAATAATATTTTTTGTGAAAAGAAAAGTGCCATTTGTACCAATTTGAAATCTCGACTAAATGGGCCGGCCATCTTTTGAAATAACTTGCCCAGGGTAGTGTAATACATTTTTTTTTAATATTAGGTGTCAAAGTTAGCTGACATATTTTTTTAAACCACGACTCAATGAAACTTTTCATTGTTTGATTTGTGACTGCGATTAATAACATGGTTATTCTCGTTATATAAAAAAAAGTAGGTAGTCATGGGGACTGCCGACAGAAGTGAACACTTGAAACTTCGGAATAACTATATTTTTTTAGAATTTTTAATTATTTTTTTTATTTCATTATATAATTAAATTCCAATATTGTAAATGTTTTTGTTATTCATTTTTCTACATTAAAATATTAGCATATTAAGTACTGTCTTGTACTGTACAATGATTCTACAATTAAACTTTTCACGTGGTCAATTTAACCTCATTTACTGCTACTACAACATGTTAGTGACGTGAACTCACAAGAATTTACCCATCCATAAAAAGTCCAACAAGCACATGACACAATCTAGTGTATACAATGTTAGTGTATATATGCGTATACATATACACAGGCTGCTGCGCGTCGCCAGTCTGACGCAACACGTCACCATCATGTCTGTGACGCAAACCCATAAGTTTTGCCCATACCAAATATGGCTCAATGCGGCTAAAGAAGTTTTCACTTCAATAACACTAAAAAATTGGGAAATTTGTGATCACATTACCTACAGATATATATATATATATATATATATATATATATATATATATATATATATATATATATATATATATATCGACGGGAGGTTGGCGAAAACATGGATTGTTGGCTGTGGATAGGGTCTCCCTATTCTTGATGGTATGATATATGTCGGCGCCCTGAAGAGTCTGAACCTCGAGAGAAGAAACATATGTCATCCAGTTGAAGGGTGGATTTTTTTCTTATTTTTGTCAGAACTAGTATAACCTGATCTTTCGCCCGGCACCCGCTTGACGTTGAGTTTCGGGTCACCCTGTATATATAGTATGTACGAAAAATAACGTAATTTTTTTAATTTAAAAGAAAATTAGGTATTTTGTCAATTGTTTATTTTTATTCAAAATACATCCCTTCCGCATAAATACACCGGTGGGCACGTTCAACCAATTCTAGTATATTTTTTATCTCTTGAACTTGTGTAACACTGTCATAAAACGTTCATTTCGTGGCCAGTTTGAGTTTCGGAACAAGAAATAGTCACATGAGGATAAATTAGGTGAATACGGATAAATTAGTAATACGAGAATGTTGAAGCACACCGACTTGTTTTTCCACAAAAGTTCACGAACGGCGAATGTCCTGTGAGATGGTGCATTATCGTGCAATAAAACACATTTTGACCCTGTGGAATGAATTCACTAAGTATAATACGTAAATCGTAAAAACAAATAAACATTACCTTCTCTCTGATTACCTACTTCTGAAAAAGCAATTTTTTCTATTTCCGAGAACCTGGGGACTTCCACGTAGCACTTTGGCACTTTGTTTGAGGATCGTACTCGAAGCACCAAGCCTCATTGCCAGTTACAATCGATTCCAGGAATATGCGGTTCCGTCTAGATGTTTTAATAGTTTTCTTAATATCTTTAAAAGTTCCCTTATTTTTCCAACATACTGTATATATACCCATCTGCCACTTCTATTAATTCATTTTGGATGCATATTAGTCTTAAATCTTCGCTGTTTCCCATTACCTTTATTTTTGAGATGTTCATTCTTCGTCCCACTTTTTCAGTTTTAGTTCATTCTTAGTCCCACATAAGATTTTCCGGATTCTGCAAGAACATTACAATATTGTCAACGAATCTAAGTTTTCGGTCCCAATTCAATATTTGAAAAACGCGGCGTCCAAAAGCAGCTGTAAAGAATTTGGTCGATATTGTATTTCTTTACCTTATACCTTGTTTCATTTATATGTTATTAATCTTGTTACTAGTCCTGTTAGTCTTGCACTTAATGTATCTGTACTCGATTTGCTTTCATTTTTATGCATCCATTATAGCACACATCTTGAAACTTTCGAACGCATTTTCAAAGTCTATGAAGGCTAAATATGGTGGTTGATTTTATGTATATTTTTTCTCAATTATTTGTCTAATAGTATGAATAAGATCTGTTGAACACATCTGCTGAAACATTTGAATCCGGCTTGTTCCGATGATTCAAAATGATCTAATTCGCTAGCAATTATAGTAGCTAATATTTTAACAGAACAGTTTATATATGTGCGACAGTACAGAGATGAGTCTATAGTTTTTTAGGTCATTCTTGAGTCCTTTTTTAAATAATACTATGACTCGTATTTTACAGTTATTAAGTATATATAATGTCTCGAGACACAAGTTGATTAGGGTTCCCAATGGCTCCAGTAATTTTGTGTGGGATACCTTTATATATTTAATAACGATATCATCCAGTAGCCTTGTAATTTTTCATGTATTTGAGTCCTTTTATTTCATGCTCAAAAATGGGCGGTATGGCTTCTGAAGTTTGTTTGGTTAGTCTCTTGAACTTGTCAATATCTTTTGGGTTTTAGATGAATATATATATATATATATATATATATATATATATATATATATATATATATATATATATATATATATATATTCATAAATCTTCTTCTACTGTTCTAATATTCCCTTCCCCCTTCCCCCCCTTCTAATATTGTTATTTTCATCGCTTTAACTGGTAGCGGTCTTCTGTTTCTACATTTTGCGTTATTTTTTCATTACACTCTCTTACATCAGTTCTCACTTGTTTTCTTATAGTTTTATTTATTATACTTCTTCGTATTGTAGTTCTTCGGCTATTATGTTGCTTTTCCGATTTATCCCTTTAATGAGTGTTTTAGTAGTCATATTTTCTATTATTTTTCGATTTTAGTTTTTTATCCACTTCTTTTACAGCTTTTACACTTGATTCAGATTTATAGGTTTTTATTTTTTTTTATATTAAATTCTATTACATAAATACAGAGAATGTTTCATATAAAAACCCGTATATGAAAATAGTTTTAATTTTTCATGATGATGCTAAATTGGTTAACGAAACGCGCGTCGGGTAAGATAAACGCTATTTAGTGTAAGTGAATGACTCCTTATAGAATTTTTATCTATAAGGAGTCAATCAAAAGTTTCAAAGACATAGTTATCGAAAACATCATTCATATTTATGTCAAATAAGCATAAAATCAATTTTTGCAAGCAATGACTTGAGCAAAAAATATTCAAACTTTCGGTGTCAAACACTAAGTTCGCAGAGATTTATCACTAAACAGCAAATGACTTTTTTAAACTTCTCAACGCGCAGTTCAATAAGCATGTTAGCATCATCAACAGATTTAATCCTGATTATGTTACCATGGTTAACGAAACGCGCAGTGATGAGTGAGCAAACGCAAAAAGTTATTTGATGTTCAGTGGTAAATTTCATCGAATTAAAAAATTATTGATAGATAACTATGGAAAAAAGATAAAAATTTTGCAAGCAAGAAAAATATGAGTTTAAATATAAAAACAGCTTTATCAAGGTATTATAAGACCTTTCTATTGGCAAATAGTGATGTTCTTCATCGATAAAACTGAATATTCCGGTCGAAGAATGCAAAGTCAAAGTCAAATAAATATACTTAAAACAAAGGTGATCGAAAACATGCCTAATTCAAAATAGAACCGAACTGAGTAATCAGCAACGACGAAATTGAATCTACATATCTGGGATGCAAACTAGGCTAAAACAAAAACTTCACAGGAAATATCGGAAATTGCATTACGAAGGGTAATACAACTACTTACTTCTTGCAGTCTGTCCTAAGATCTAAACTTGTACCAAGGAACACGATAGTCAAGATATATAAAACATCGATTTGACTACTACGAAAACTACTAAGAAAAGAAAAGTACTCAGAAGAATCTTTGGTGCTGTGAATAATAATGAATATTGGAGGACCATGTGACGATTCAGTCGCTCAAATTGGCAGGACACGTAGTGAGAATATTAGAAAGCCAAAATATCAAGGTGAATCAATGGGTAAACCGACACAGAGGTAAACTAAAAAGCCGGTGGTAGGACAATGTAAGAATAGATGCAGCAAGATTACGGCTTATCAAAAACTGGCACGGGGCTACTGGAGATCAATCTGGTTGGAGGCGAAGGTTGGAGAAGGTTACGGCTCACTGAGGGGCGTTAGCACTATAGAAAGGAGAAGAAAAAAGATATCATGAGAACGATTTGATGGAATCCACCATTTTTTAACACATTATTGCATAAGTTACAAAAGTTTATCCAAACAATAATAAGAAATTCAAATTGTTGAGTAAAAATACTTTATTGTTTTCTAAAATGTACTACTTTGCAATAAATAGACGTTAGCATTTATGTAAAAATCATTATTTACATAGACTTCTAAGGATTAAGCGTTAAAAAACCGACTCACGCAATTTATTTTTGATATTTAAGAATAAAAATAGAAATAATTATATGTATAAATTAAATGCGCATAGAAGCAATTTTTAAATCTTTATATGAACTAAAAGCAATAACTTAAAAATTATTGATAGATAACTTTGTAAGAGATAAAAATTTTGCAAGTAAGGAAAATATGAGTTTAAATATAAAAAAAAACTTTATCAAAACATTATGACAACTTTATATCGGCAAATCGTGATGTTCCTAGTCGATAAAACTGAAAATTCTGGTCCAAGAATGCAAACTCAACCGAAAACATACGCAATGGATATCGGAACGGTCAGTAAAATCTCGCCTTCCGGCGTCCCCATACACCCCGATGACGCCTGTTTTTGGACAGATAAATTGAAGGAGAGTTTATGGAGCACCTTTCCTCAAGGAAAACTATAACAGGAACGATAACCGTAACAGTTTCTCGGTTATCCTGAAGTTTGGTCCTGCAGCGGTCGTTTCCGAAGACAATCGCCGCCAACGGCTGGAGATAATGAAAAGGTGCCGGTGCAGAAGTCATAATTGGAGAAGTATTTCTCGGGTCCGGGACATACGGGGACCAGAATGGCCGATGGCTGAGAGTTTGTTCCTCAGGGGATTACTTTTTTCCCTATCAGCATTTCTGACTTTTTTGAAAATTATAGAATATCCATGGAATATGTTCCAAGAAAGTTTCTTGATAGTATAGCTTTCTATTATATATAACAGACTATATACTACTTTGATCAAAAATAAGGTGACTTATTTACAGAATTAATTTATTCATCCAAATTTAGTTCGTCTCCTTCAAAGTAATCTCTCTTTTTTATAGTCGATTTCTCTTATTTCTTTAATGGCTGGTATTTTCTCTTAAATGGTTGGTATTTCCTCCTAAATGGCTTCTATAAACTCAAAGCGGCACACACGAGTGGTTTCGTTAATCGGGGTAACAGAAAAATGCTATTTTGCAAGGTTACTATTTATGTATCCGGAATTGGCAACAATAGTGTTGCTAGGTGCCATCTGACATATACATCATAAAGTTTGACATTGTTGACTCTATATGCACAGAAACTTTTGTCATTCGGACGCTATTTGTGTTGGTTAGTGACTTGAAAATTTCATCTCTGTCAAAAAATGGATTTAACTCGTGAGAATTTTCTTGCGATGATTTACTACGACTTTCGACGTGAATTATCTCAACAACAGTGCATCGATCAACTCTTTTGGCGATGAGGCACCATCTAAAACCACTGTATCTCACTGCTTTCAAATCCGACAAAGTCAAAGTTAAAGTCAACAAACCCAGAAGTCTTTGAAGAAATAAGAAAAACAATCAGCGACGAAAAATCATTCTTCACCATGACAACACGAGCTCTCCAACACCTGACCGAACAACTCAATATTTGACCGGTCAAAACATCGAATTGATGGGTCATCCACCATACAGTCGTGATTTAACATCCAATCATTTATTTTTGTTCCCGTTTGAAGAATAAACTACGTGGTCAACGATTTTCGACGCCAGAAGAAGCGGTTAATGCGTTCAAAATGCATGTTTTGGAGATATCTCAATAGGAATGAAAAAAGTGCTATGAAAATTGGTTCAAAAGGTGCAAAAGTGTCGATCTCCGCGGAGGATATTTTGAAAAACAATAAAACCATTTTCAATGTTTTATTTATTAGTCCGGATACATAAATAACAACCCGCGTATTTTTAATACGAATCAGAAGGAATATTATTTTTAGAAAAAATTTAATGCACATTCTTTGATTAATAAATTTATCCATTTTAAAAAATCACCGACACAAAGATTTATCAATTACAAAAGACATTATAATTTATAACTTAACTACCGAAATGATATGAAACTTCTCTCAGATGTCAAGGGTAGTAATACAACTTACAAATTAAATAGTAGTATCGATACGTAAAGCGGGTAAATTTTTAAGTCACTTTACCTTTTGATCATAGTAATAAAGAGTTTTCCAATAGAAGTGTCAGAACATTAAAATGTAATAAAGGCAATCCTGAAATGTAATTATAACTCATAGACTGTTGTGCTCAGTTCATTGTGTGCGTATGTTGTGTTCAGTTTATTAAACCAGAGGCGCACTTCTGGCTTAATGATTTTCTGAACAAACATAACTGCAGGATTTGGGCCGATGAAAATTCTCAAGTGGTTCAGGAGCTACCTTTTCGTCACTTTTGATGCGTTTTTCCAGCTGGAATGATATGACCTAATTTTGTTTTGAAAACGATCATGGTAATCGTATTACTATTAATGATGAATGCAATAGGAATATGTAAACAAAATATATTTGCCCTGAAGTGAGAAATGTGAATATAAACAATAATTTATTTCAACAAAGTGGACTGAATGTTCACATATCTCTCCACACAATCAATTTTTTGCAAGAAAAGTTTCCCGTGCGCGGTATTTCATGAAATGCTAATGTCAAAATCAGAGAAAGAAGTGTACAAAGATCAAGCGATCTCACGACGTAGAATTATTTTTGTGGGGTGAAATTTTTGGTTTCCATATATAAACCCCGAATATTTCTTGACCTTAAACGAAACATTTCGGCCGCTATTGAATATATACCATCAGATATGTGTACAAGAGTAATCGAAAATTGAGTCTCCAAAATGCATTCCACCAGAGGGAGTCGAAGTGCTCATTTGAACCACGTTATTTTCAAGACATAATGTCATAAGATAAAATATAAATTAACAACTATCACTTGTAGTTATTAATCTTTAGTTCGTTTTAAAGTTCTGGCACTCTTATTGGACAAGACATATATATGACGAACTAAGGAACAAGAAAAGTGTGCACGTTGCACTTTTCTTGTTCCTTAGTTACACTTAGTTACACCTTAGTACACATATTTGAATAAAATTGATAATAGATCACAAAACCTAACACTTTTTGAATATTTGCCCTTATGGCTCTGAATGTGATTGCAATGCATTTTCATTTGGCTTCAATTTTTTTATTTTATACTACCCCACTAAATACTTTTCTCTGATTTTTGTCCATATTTTTAGTCAACCGGAAAAAAGTTATGAATTTAAAAAAAAACGGCGTCTTTTTTCAAATAGTTATAACTATTCCAAGAATTGACCAAACAAGACGTTTTTTTAAATTATTCGTTATTGAATTAACTTTCCAATAAAAAATTAAAAATAAAATAGTTCAATTCATCTTTTATAAAATTGAGTTTTTCGGAAAAAAATCATTAATTTTTCAAAGTTCGCCATTTTTTTTTTTTTTCCCCAAAAAAAAAACTTCCATTCATTCTACGTGTGAAATCGTAAAAAAGGCGTTATTGGATGAAGTATTTTTTCCAAAACAGAAAAATATAAAGTGCGGAAAATAAAAAATAAGTATAAACATTGATTTTGACGCTTGGCGAAATAACCCAATAAAACATAACCTACCAACATCTCACTGCACACTCAGACAGAGCGGGGCATACAGCGCGCACAACAAATATTTATTGACTGTTTGTAGTGATTTTGCGTCGTAAATAGTTTTGTCACACAGTAAATTTAACAGACACGCAAATTTTTATTGGTGTGGACCCAGATTTAGTGTTTCATTTCTTATTATGGCTCTTAATATTTTCTCGATTTTACGTAAAAATCATTTTTTTTAATTAATAATAAACGTTACGGTGCTAATATTCTGTCTAGTTTGCTTGCTGATATCATCTTTCATCGTTCTTTATATCTCTTTTGCAAACTAATTATATTAACAGACTTAACCAACATTTAAAATCGTATGCAGTGTGCACACATAATTTTGGGAGATTTTTCAGCCTCTATCAGTTAAATTCTCGCCATATATATATATATATATATATATATATATATATATATATATATATATATATATATATATATATATATATATATATATATTACACACAAATAGCATATCAGTTTTCTCTAAGGACTTCGATGAACATCTTTGTATTTCTACTTATATTTTAATTATCCATATCGGTTCCTTATCCCTTATCTGGGGTTAATTTATCTTAACGTCCAAAACCCCAAAATAAACAACGGCCGTCCCTCAGTTCGACTACAATAAGATTAGCAGACGCAGCAGTAACGTATACACACATTCTGCAGAAGGTCACGATACCATCAGAATCATTTTCTTAGTCGGAATCGTGGAGTTACGGAAAGGACACACGAGTAACTTCCTGACTTCCGGACGGAAGTCCATCAAGGTCTCTCGGGGGAGGGTTTAAGGTGATTGCAAAAGATCGACATTGTTTTCGTTTTCCCTCTATTGTATACATGACAGTCGTAGTGGAGAGATGAAATTATTGGTATGAGATTTTTAATAAGGTTCACAATTTACGCTATTGAATTACTGATTTTATTATATTGTCATGTACCAAATGGTAATAAAATAAACAATAGAAAAAAAGGTATTATCTGCTATTTATTTCATATCTGTTATACTAATAAGCGTTTCGGTTAATAATCTCGATTTTTTCGCAAAATATGAGCATTTACTTCCAAACAAAATACATTTACCTATTAATTTTTCCCATCTTTCTGCCAAAGAATGTCAAAGAATGGAAAAGAACTTTTGCTTTTTTGAGGCCAACCATTCATCAAGCCATAATTTCACTTAATCGTAAGAATGTACGTGTTGTTCTGAAAGTCCGTGCTGTATCGATTGAAATAAGTGGTAGCCCAAGGGGCTTAGTCCGGTAAAGTCGGCGGGTGGTCGTAATACACAACTCCCCTACTATCCCACGAAATACACATCAAAGCCTTCGTTCCCTGTATATTGTGCACTGATTATGATGTTGAAGGCTGGTCTGGGTCTACCCATGATTTTTTGAGCTTTGGGTTGTTAAAATATATCCACTTTTCATTTGCTATCACTACTCGATGCAAAAAATCTTTTCTTTTCTGTCTGGCAAGCAAAATTTCACAAGTGATTTTTTTCATTTCAAGGTCTCTTTTTTTCAATTCATTTGGAACCCACACTTTCCTTCATTCTGGATCTTTCTCAATACGTGTACACGTTAGGAAATAGTGGATTGGACAACATGCAATGCTTCTGCCAATTATTTCAACGTATGAGTTGAATCTTCATTCAGTATTCATATCGCCACTTTTAAAGCATTTAAATCATCGTTCACAAGTTTTTTGGGTTAGAGCACGTTCACCATAAACTTCAACCAACAATCGACAATTTTCAGCAATCGTTTTCTTCAAATGAAACAAGATTATTAAACTTCTCCGCAAAACTTTTTTTCTGGTACATAATTCGATATTCAAAGCTATGAAAAACTGAGATTTTTGCACAATGACAATTAATAACGAACTGACTTTTGATGACATATGTTTACCCTCCAAAACAGACCTCATTAGTCTATAACAACAAACGTATTAGCAACGCCATCTCTTAGCAGTATTGACATTATTAACCGAAACACCTATTAGTATGATCAAAGAGATGACTTTGGTTTTAAAAATTCGATTTGTGGTGTCTCGTCTAGATACATTTTTCTCTTTGTGTAACTCCTTTGACTTTTCTTAGGCATGTCATGTATATACTTTTCATCGCGGTATTTAATACCCATCTTTCACCACCATGTAATTTAATATTGTAAATTCCAGAAATGGAATTGCAATCCTATCATTCCAAAACAGAAAAAATATACAAAGCGAAAGATCTCCAAGAGGATTGCGTTAAAAAATGGCCCAAACTTGGTTCATTAATACGTTCCGGTCAGTTCGGCCGAGCAGCAATCTCGGATCACTAATCATGCAGCTCGTGTAATTGTCGAAGCAAGTTACTTCCGAGCTAACTTGGACAGAAAATTAGCAATTTGGCGTAGCGATGCAGCCAGGGCCCTAAGGGATCGCGCGGTTCCTTCCAGACATCCAGCCTATTTGCATAAATAATCGGAAAGCATGCAAATTTGCGAGGTCGCAGCATTCATTACATAACTATCTGGCTAACTATGTATTTACCTTCGAACGATTAAGTTAGGGGGATGAACTAACTTTGCGTTTTATTAATCTATTTATACATGACATGGTTTATTTTAGAAAATGATATACCTAATGGTCTAACAATTTATATGCAATATAACTAAAAAATAGCATTCATTAAGTGTTATATCTACAAAATTAGAACGAACCACCTACGGCGGATATAACTCTGTACTGAAAGACAGAAAGATACTCCAACATCTTAGGTCGAATGTATTATATAGATGTATATACCGGTGATTACTTATGGAACTCAAACATGGACCCTGACGGGGAAAAACGTGGACAAACTGATAAAAACCTAACCAGCTATGGAGTACCAAACACACGTAACACTGAAAGACAAAAATAGACAAAGAGACATAGACAAAGGCACGAAACACGTAGATACGGCATAAAACAAGTCCCATTGATCTAAAAGAAGGAACAGCTGATCGTATATGGTAATTTTCAGGCCATGACGTACGGTTACACTAATACCAGCTGAGACGTATGAGTGTTACTACTATGTAGTAATACCACTATGATCAAAAAATAAGGTGACCTTTCATTAAAAAATTTGCGCGCTTTACGTATCGATACAACCATTTTATTATTATTTAAGTTGATACGACTGTTCTTGACATCTGATATATTTATGTCTTAAATTATTTTGCTTATTAAGTTACGAGGGTTGTATAATAAGTACCGGACCATGACAATATAAAACATTTTTATGTGTAAAATTTATTTCATTTTTCAACCTTGCAGTTCGAACCTTTCAGTTCGATACACTTAGTCCAAAGTTTTATTATCCTTTGTATCGCCTGAAAAAAATACAATTGCTCCAACCTTTCAAAATATGTGTGGACTTGTTCGTGACTGTTCGTGACTATTCTTTGGTCCCTGGGGTTCTGTGATGAATCCATGTTTCATCAACAATTATGAACCGATGTCAAACATTATTCTGATTACGTTTTAACATCGCTAAACATTCTTTTAAAGTTGACACACGTGTTTATTGTCAATTGTGAGCAACTGCTGCACCCATCTTACGGAAAGTTTTTTCATATACAAAATATTCTGCACTCCACAGTCCACAGATGCCCACAGTCTCAAAAATCGCACGCACTTTCACTCTCCGATCGTTTATTATAATATTGTGAATTTTTTCAATCGTTTCTGAAATAGTAACCATATATTTACAAATGGTACAAGGATTGGCGTGATCATAGAAAAACAGTTGAAGATGAACCTTATTGACGAATCCAAACTTTCAAACTTGTGGCAAAACAATTGGTGGTGTATCCCGATAATCCACCATCACGCACCACATTTTTTTGCTAAAAATCGAAACAAATACCAACAGCACCATATTCACCAGATATGGTACCGTGGGACGTTTTGCTGTTTTCTCGATTAAAAAACCACTCCGTAGACTTCATTCTGAATTCATAGATGTCATTCAAGAACGCCCGCTTGCCGTCTTGAAAGAAATATCAGAAGACTGCAAAAAAAGGTTGGAATAACTTTATTGTAATGAAAGTAGATTACTTTGAAGGAAACAAAATAAATTTGGATATCTAAATAATTTTTGTTTTATATAAAAAATCGCCTTACTTTTTAATCACATTAATAGCTTCTCCAATAACACTGCAATACTCCAATGCACTCTCCCTTCTTTATATCTTTATATAGATAATATTTGATATAAATAATACTAGTTTAAATGCAGTCGCTTATACATAGTAATTACACATTTCAATTCATTATCACATACCGAGTGAAACAAAACAATATTTTTCTGCAAAACTGTGTTTGTAGCATCATAGCGTTAGTAATCATGAATTAAGGATGCTGGAAGTGCGTTCGCCATTACTGCACAAGAACTGTACGTACGCCTGCAAATATAGAAACAGAATCAGAGCCGCTCTTCGAATTAATTTAGGAGATTTAGATACTACATACATTAAGAGATCAAAATGCACCACTTTCGGATTTCGTGAACAAAAGTTTCAATGTAATATAATCATCGTCAAGTACACGAACAACTTTTTAACAGTAAGAAGCTCACAATGTAGATATTTAAAATAATTTTTTGACAATAAACTAGAAGTGATTTACCACTAAACTTCAAATCACTTTTTTTACATTTCGACACGCGTTTCGCTTACCATGATAACATCATCAGAAGATCATGCGATCTCAGAATTCATCTCATTAGATTGAATCATTCTTCTGATGCTAATATAGTTAACGAAACGCGCGTCGAAAAGTTGAAAACGATGATTGGATGTTTAGAGGTAAATCCCTTGGTGTTTAGTGTTTTCCATCGAAGGTTCCAATAGGAGAATTGTTCTCTCCTCAGTTGTTCCCAATCTTGTGATGTCCAAATATAAGGAAATTCCTCGGAAAACAAAAACGCTAGGTTTAACGGCATGTGATTTATATTTATGGAGCATTTTGACGAGCAAGGTCTATGTTGACACCTCACAAAATATAACGTAGCTGAAACTAACACTGAAACGCGTAGCTAAAACTAACAAAATTCAACAAGAAATGCGAAGGTATCCCGAAAACTAAATATAAACAATTATTTATCATTGAAAATGGTTTTATTGGTTTTCAAAATATTCGTCGCAATGATCGATACACTTTTGCATATTTTTAAACCAATTTTCATAGCAGTTTTTTATTCCGATTGTATCTCTAAAACAGGTATCTCTAAAGGTATCCGAGGTATCTCTAAAACATTTATTTTGAACGCATCAACCCCTTCTTCTGATACATTTTTTGGGCATTTCATTGCACCAATCGACATGAACCTTTTTTGAGCGATTGTCAAATTATGCGGAAACGAACACGCACAAATTTTTTTCACACATAAATGTTCATGTAAAATCTTATGTACACTTGTAATACTAATGCACAGGGATCTCACGGTAGGTCACATGACGATCTTGTTTTATCAGTTCACGCACAGTAGCGATGTTTTCTAACACAACAACCGATTTTGGTCGGTCTTCTCTTAATTCGTCCGTGAGCGAACGTCAGCCACGATTGAATTCACTAAACCAGTGATATACAGTGGTTTTGGATGCTGCTTCATTGCCAAAAGTCAAAGTGAGTTGATCGATGCACTGTTGTTGAGGTAATTCACGTCGAAAGTCGTTGTAAATTAACGCATGAAAATCCTCACGAGTTAATTCCATTTTTTGACTGAGATAAAATGTTCAAGTCACTAAACAACTCAAATAGCCTCAGTATCACAAAACGTTCTGAGTACGTATACAGTCAACAATATTTTCAATTTACATGTCGGATGGCGCCTAGCAACGACATTGTTGCCAATTCCGGATACATAATTAGCAACCCTGGTAATCCAAATTCCGGTAGAAATATTGCACCGTGCAATAACTAATACGCAGCTGAGATTCTAAGAATTTTTACGAAGATACAGAGATCATCTTTCAGACATTATCTTCAAGAATTATAACACTTTTTATTTTCTAACGTAGTACATTTTTAATTGTTTAAATAAAATATTTCGAATAGTTTCTAAGGTTTTATAATCGACCATTTTTCTGTCGCACCTTGTAATAAAAAACATTGTTTCAGGAAATCCTAATTACTGGTGTAACTTCGAAGATAAGCGTACTAAAATTATGGCTGTTCATGGTAATTTATCTCCTGACACGAACTACATTTATGCAACATGTGAAATCCTTTAGCTACCTGGGTAATCTCATTCACTCTAAAGGAGATCTGGACTCGGAAATCGGCAACCGAATTAGCTGAACTTCTGGAACCTTTTGTTTGAAAACCTGAGGTTTTCAAAAATCATGTCCTGTCCTTGAAATTTAAGGTGGCCGTGTACTGAGTTATGATGATGGTTCCTTCGCTTGTTTACAGATGTGAATCATGGGTGCCCTACTGGAAACACCTGATGGCTCTTGTAATACCCAACAACATCGCATAAGACGTATGATGAGGATCAAATGGTACCATAAAAGAGCAAATAAGGAAGATTTCAGTGGGGTTAATTGTTTGTCTATTAGAGTTCTCGTGGGAAGGAAGCGTCTACGTTTGGGGCGCGGCATTTGGCTAGACTCGACTTGAAATGTATATATTATAGGGTGAACTAACCACAGGCCACCGTAGATAAAGGGGACAAAGACTTCGTTACAAAGATGGTCTCATTGAAACATTACAAGCATCAGTGCTAGTCATCAATGGAAAATGGAGCTCCTGCAGACAAGTTGTGCATTAGTATCAAGGACCGATGCCTAGAAATACACACAACCATTAATGTTTCGAAGGTTGTTTTAGTTTCCTGAGATGTAGATGTCTAACTATTTTTCCATCTGGTGATGGTCTCTCCGCCGCCCTGCCTGTGTTGGTTTGGTTTTTAGCAATGTGAGCCAGTGTATACTAATCCATCCTCTAGACATGGTCTCACCAATATCTTCCTCTCTTTCTACCCCATCTCACTATATCCTCTATTCTGCAAGTTGCTCTTATAGCGCTGTTTTTCACTGTATCCCTACATATTTATTATAATTAGTTAGTAATTTTTTTCAAGTACCAATATTAATTTATTTGTCAAATTCCTAAACCAATCTCTTTATCCGTTTTACATTCTCGCATTGAAATTTCGTTAAGGCTATTAAATATTCGAGCTTTATTGGTCGAAGTTTTCTTCTTTCTTTTTATTAAGTTACTGACTATAAATTTCGCATATTTCACATAGAGTCTCGTAAATACCAGGAAGTCTCATAGAAATTTTACCCGGTACATTCGCTTTATACGTTTTAATATAGATCCTCCTTGTTCCGGTATTTTATGCCGTATGAACGAAGGAATTTAAAGATTTTAATAACTGAATTTAATACTATATCTTTAAGTAACACATATATATTATACGGGGAAATATAACGGTACATTAATTTTTGATATAGTCCAATTATTATGACAAAGTTTTAGAATAAATGCAATATTTGATATAAGTTATAGTTTTAATGAACGGTTTCTAAGAGGAAAACTTTTACAGCGAGATAATTGGTTTATTATGAGAAAATATGATAATATACGGAAAAGACGGATGTTTAAATTAATTTTACTTTATGTAGTAAATTAGGTAAATAGAATTTTAATTAAGTGTATTTTTGATAAAATACACAGTAAGTGATTTATATCGATTTTATATCGAAAGCAAAAACTGCTTCAGTTTTTGCGTTCAAGATATGCTTTACGGTGAATATGTTTTCAGTTTTATTCAAATGAGTATACTGGGCACTGAACTTTTTCTCTTCCCCAGAATATTTGCAATACTTGAAAAACTATGAATATTAAAATAAATAGAAAATATATATAAATGTATATATATATATATATATATATATATATATATATATATATATATATATATATATATATATATATACAGGGTGTTTGGTGCATCGTTTGCCAAATTAAAATGGTCGATAGGAGGGGTCTTTTACTATCTCCTCAGCCTCTATAAAGTATTATTGCGGCCACAGGTTTTTTATGTTAATTATTTAATTCTTTATTTGAAAAATTCCAAAAGTCAGCATTGAAACTTAAATTAAAAAAAAATTATTGGTATAGCCTCTAAATATTTTTTATATTTTAATGTGTAATTTTAAGCGACATTTTTTTATAGACTCGCAAATTTTTTAGAAAAAGTAAAAATAAATTTAATGCTGAATTTTGAATTACATATTAACAAAACTAAAAGCTATTATGGTAAAAAAAACTTTGGTTTATCCTCTTTCTAACGTTATGCAATTATGCCTAAAAACGTTTTACTAACTTCAGTAATTTGCTAAATTTGTGTATCGAGACGCATTAAGCTGATATTCGATATTACTTATTTGCATAAATTACATATGCTAAGTAGGTAGAAAATACTATCTCACTCTTGCGCAATGAAATCTGACTGCTATTTCTTTCTTACATAGGGTTTCTGACATATAGTTTCGCATAAGCGTCGGTAAGTGTTTTGGAACGTGTGGGGGGAAGGTAAGCGTCTGTTAGGAAAGCGTTCTTGGTAGATTCTTTGCGCTTCTGGTGCAATACCTTTGGCGCTTCCATATATCATCAAAATGTCCGCGTATTCTTCATTAGAGAATGCAGCCATCATCAAATCAACAAAACGCCAACAAAATGCCACAAAAACACTAACAAAACTAAACAAAAGCTAAGACAACTTAACAAAAACAAATAACACAAGTAACATAATTAAAAGATTAGCGGTGCTGCGTTGGAACAACAAATGAGTTAATCAGCAAAAACAGTCAAATCTCGAGTAAAAAAACTAAAACCACGGCGGGTGTTTTTTGAGCTGGTTTTTTGTTGACCTAATGAAAGAGAGAGACAGATGATGCAATTCTACTGTGTGTGAGGGAGATAACAATTTTTACCGGCTTTGCGCGTGTTGTTTACACAAAGACAGATTTTTTTTCCTGCATCTCGAATATCAGTCTAATGCGTCCCGATACATAAAGTTAGCAAATTAGTGAAGTTATTAAAAAGTTTTTATGGCATGAATGCATTCCGTTAGAAAGAGGATAAACCATAGATTTTTTAAAGAATTCGA